>JAOXNN020218560.1:0-53872 GCA_028571205.2 Hydropsyche betteni
GGACCTCAGCCCATTCAGACAGATTCACAATAGCAACTATACATTGCTATCGACAGCTATGCAAGACACTTTCTGCATAGCTGCCAACCCTCAGGTCGCAGTCATCCAGTCCGATGGCCGCCAGTTCCGGCGTTACCCCAGGACCTTTCAGCGCAGCCTCGCGAACCGACTCATACTCGTCCTCCAAACCGATGGCCGCCAGCGCCGGCGTTGCCCCAGGGCCACGCAGCGCAGCACCGCGCACCAATGCGTGGTTGACAGTCATTCCGACGACCTACAGGCCCGAAGATGCCACCTCTGACAAATGGCCGGCTAGGGCCGAGTACGCACGTCTCAACCGATTCACCTCCAGTTCAAGCTCGGCAACGCGCTCTCTCAGCCGCTCCGTCTCCTGCCGCTCAAACGCCGACAGCTCGGCCTTCATCAAGTCGACCAGCATCAGCGCCGCTTCAGCGTCCGGCAGTGCTCTGGTGCCTGCTGTCTCCTGTCGATCTCGGTGCTGCGCCCTCGAAGGTCTTCTGGCGAAGTCTCCTCGCCACCCCAGCCACTCCGCCCTCTCCGCAAGATCCCCTCGTCGCACCAGCCAGATCTGCGTCTCCGGAGACCGAGATGCCGACAACGTGCCAGCGCGAATCCAGCTCATCACCGTCGGCCGTTTCAAACCGAACTCGGCGCAGGCCTCGCTCAGAGACAGAAGCTCCGAAGCGGAACCATCCACCTCTCTGCTCACGGCCTCTCCTACGGTAACGACCGAAGGAGGACTGCTGGTAACAGTCCTCCTTCGTAATGGTTGTTATGCCCACCCCCGGCACGGGGAGAAAGAGGGCGTTGTGCATATCGCAGACCCCTGGATCGCTGTCTGTCCCGTCAGCTTAGCTGTCAGCCTGACAGCAAGCAACGACTTTCATAGCGAAGATTTCCCAACAGCTGTCAGGCTGACAGCCATATCTGACCTTACAGGCCAGACCTTGACAAGAAGTGCCTGGTCAACGCCTTCCGCTCGCCGCTCAAGCGGGTTCCCGGCAGCTGTCAGGCTGACAGCCACATCTGATCGCATAAGCTGGACGTTGACGAGAGCCATCCCAACAACTGTCAGGCTGACAGCCACATCTGACCTGGCAAGCCAGATTTGGACGCCGAGGTTCTTGGCCGTCAACCATCTGCCTCAGCCCTGGCAGTCCAGCAAAGCTCGGCCCAGGCAAGCTCGTGTCATCTAGCCGAGCGGAAGAGCTGGCTGACATGTCGCCACCTGTCAGAATCGCTCAACCTGACACCTCATCCACAAGCCCCGCTCTTCTCATGGCGGCAGAGCTGATCGACGCCTACGGAGTCGACCTCGGTGACGGGCAGTGGCTCATCTCTCTAACTCTCGCCCAGATCAGTGAGCTTTACGGCATCTCTCGCTCGTCAGCGCAGCAACGATTCGAGACGCTCCGACGCTACGGCGTGCTTTCTGCCTACTCGAACGTCATGCGCCATGGACGAGTGCTCGATGCCGCTCAGCTCGACTCACTCATGTCCGGACGCCCGCTTCCGCCCCGAGATCTCGGAAGCGGACGCTCCTGTCCCGAGGCCGCCGCCAAGCAATTCCCACCAGCACGCCCAGGCCGGCAAGCACCAGCGTCACTCCCCGCTCAGCTGTCCACGTCGCACACACCAGACGACACAGCTCTGTTGTCAGAACTGGCGCGACGCCATCCCCATGCGGTCGACCTGATAGCTGACCTCGCCGCGCATCTTGCGCGTCAAACCGTACGCAGCGCGGCCGCGCTGCCGCCAACCGTAGGCCGCGCAGAGGCCGCGCTGCCCTCGCGCGGTCTTAGTCCCTCTACAGAGATGAAAGAATCAATCAATTCATCTACCGAAGCAGCCGCGCAGGCAGCACCGCGCAAACGAGACCGCGCATCCCTCGAACCCCTCCTCGCTCCTGTCCTGGAAGCGTGCCGCAACGCCGGAGTGCCCGGAGTCGAGAACTGGTCGGGGCTCATCGACCGCCTCGCTCCCCTATCCGACGAACAGATCGCCAACGGAGCCACCAGAGCAGCGCGAGAGGTGCTGACAGGACTAGGCCGTCCTATCGGCAAGCTCTGCGTGCTCGCCGCTGACCCCGCCAACACCGACTACTTCGACGCTCCCGCCTCGAAGCGGTCTGCGACAACCCGACCGATCGTCCCAATCGAGCCACTGCCGGAGGCCGCCCCGCCGCATGGCTTTATCACGGCCATCAAAAGGAACCTCCAGTCCGCAGAGCGCGCTCAAGCGACATGAGTTCAAAAGTCCACTCCCCTACCAGGCACTCGGCGAAGGGGGGACCTCGATCGTTTCGCCGAGCTGCACGAACGCCCAGCGGACGAACCTCGACCGAGACTGAATTCCCATCTCCGCTGCCAGATCATTCAGCGCAGCCATTTGGTCAATCGTGATTCGAGCGTTCACGAGCACATCCCAACGACGGACGCGGCTCCTGGTACGCCGCTTAAGCTCCTCGGGCACCATCTCAGGATGTTCGCGAACATGCGCTATGACTCCGAGAAGCCAGAGACCGAGATAGTCGGACACCGAACGATTTGAAACGTCAGAGCGGCGGATCACCTCGGCCTTCATCTCCTCGTTGACCATCAGTGTGAGTGCGCGTCGAGGGGCATCAAGTTCCTCAGCGTCGGGCTTGTAGACCGACCGCCTCCGCTCCTCCAGCTCCCGCTCTATGGACACAAGCCCGACGTCTGGTCGTAGCGTTGGCTCCGCCGCTCCCCCGCCACGTGCGGTAGGCGCTCCTTTTCGCTCCCTGAGCCCAAAGTTCAGTCCTGATACAATCCCGTCCGGAGTCATGTCTTCCGGCGAAGGTTTGCTCTCGGCCGCTCCGAACAGATTCTTCCTGCGTTCCGACGTCATAGCCATCCTCGCTCTCGGTCTGCAGCGTCCTTACGAGCTATTAGTTCCGCAACGAAGTTGCGCCAACAGACAGCCAACGACTCGGCGTTCGCCGCCACAGCTGCGGGAGGCTTCTTGCCCATCTTCAAGTACGTCCATCGGGGCTTTTCCTCGGAGCGCAACCCCATGTACTCGTGAGCCAGCAGGCCTCGTTCGCGGATGTCAAAAGCCGCCCTCTCGGCATGAATGATCGTTGTGTCGAAAAGTCGAACGTCGTCCGCAAGCATCGCTTCCATGTCGAGCCTGGCCTCCCGGTCCACCGCCGACGACCCAGACCCGACATCGAAGAGGAGCACGCCCAGAACCATCAGGTGAGGGTTGTGCTTAGCTCGGACCTCAGCGAAGCGCTGAGCAGTCTGAACCAGGCCTTCTCTTGAGCCTCGATCAGCCTTCGTCAAAATCACGATCGAATCGCATGCTGCGAAGGCAGCAAGCGTCACGCGACTTGCGTTGGCTGGAGGAAGATCAAGAAACACCATTCCGTACCCGGCAGCAGCGTTGCCGATCGCACGTCGAGCAGCCATGATCCCGTCGTCACCAGAGATGGTCAGGTAATCGGCCAGACGATCCGTGTACGGGCCGGCCGGAACGTAGTCCAGATGAGGTCGCACATTCCTGACGATCAGCGGCTCGGTCTCCGACATGACTGCATTCAGCAGCCCCCTTCCGCCATCAGCCTCAACTTCAGGGTGAGTCCTCACCCCCAGGTCATCACTGGCGCTCGCCTGCGAGTCGAGGTCGATCAACAGGACTCTCGTGCCCAGGGAGTCCGATCCGGGGTAGTTGGCGGCGAGACTCGCTGCAAGGAGCGCTGCGCTGTTTACGGCGGCGCTCGTCTTGCCTACGCCACCCTTGCCCGACGAGGCCGCAATGCAATTCATGGTGGCTGGCGGCAAATTGCTGGAGGGCTTCAAAATGATTCTCCTTGGGACGGCCCGCTCTGCCCGGTTGTCACGCTAGCGGACTGTTGGCTTGGTACAGGTGATGGTGGCGCTCCGCTCCCCTACCGATGCCCTACATACAACTGCGCTGAGGTCGAGCGGTGTGTCAGTGGTGACCGACGCGCATAACTAGCGGAGTCGCACAACACGCTCGCTGGTGTGCTCGCTCTAACCTACGCCTCGCAGTGCACATGAGCTTTGTCTCCACAATCGCCACTCTTCTGCTAGTTGATGAGTGAACTACGTTTGTCAGCGGACGTACGCATCCGCTGACTAAACGGCACGCTACGTCAACCAGTACTGCAAGGCTGAGCGTAGCGCAGCACTATGACTGACACAACTGCTATTGACAGCAGATGCGCTCAATAACCGCCATATGTGGAGACGATGTGAGGCCAAGCCCACAGCAACATGTGGAGCCACATATAGTGCCACATATAGTGCCACATATAGTGCCACATATAGTGCCACATATAGTGCCAACACGTCGCAAATAGTGATACGAGAAAACGGGGAGGCCCATCGAGCCCAGGAATAGGGTGGTAAACCTCGGCAAACCTCAGCCATTCTGCAAAACGGGGGAGTGGTGGAGTAGCCTCCAGCCATGCCCGCAGCGAGCGAGTGGATCAACGTCAGCCACGCAGCCCGGTACGCAGGAGTGGACATATCCACTATCCGACGCTGGGTCGACTCCGGATCGGTGGAAGGCCGGAGGACACCAGGAGGGCACAGGCAGGTCAATCAAAAGTCGCTGTCCGCCCGGATGAGTCCAGTCGACCCGAAGACCGCTAGCCAACAGCGCCAACCGGCGTCATCTCCGAAAGCGGCGCTGGTGCGCTGGGCGCAAGAAGCGTCCCAGGTAGACCTGCTTGACGCCAGCGATGAAGACCTGGCTACCTGCGAGCGCCTCTACGAGTACCTGGCAGAGATAAGGTCAGCGATCGAGTCCGCAGAGCGAGAAGTCAAAGCGCGCCTGCGGGAGCTGGACGACGCTGCGCCAAGCGCAGCGCTTGATTTCCTCTACAGGCGAGGCGACAGCCAGGTTCGCAGCGACTGAGCGAGGGACCACGCTTGTCGCGGTTCGTCAACGTCGTACAGCTCAATCCACCCCGCATCAGTGCCGTCGTCAACCTGAAGAACGCCGGTTTGGTCTCGCTCAGCCACCACGATCATGAGGGAGCTTTGGCCCCGACGTTTGATCTCCCAGCGCAGATGGAGAGTGAGGTTCTTCCCCTCCGTCCACGCTGCTGCTTGGCGGGCGGTCATAGCCTTGCGCGGCGCACACACCTCGGCGACAAGTTCTGGCAGCGTACTGGGAGTTTTGCTCACGACTGCCACCGACCGATCTGAGCCGTGCTTTTCCGCCCTACCGGGCAGAAGGCGACTTTCTCTCGGATCAGCTGTGCTTCGAGCGAACTCACAGTTTCAAGTATGCCTGCCGTCGCCGCCCGTTCGACGGACGATGAAGAACGGACGCAGCGGCTGGTAGTCCGCTACGCGGCTGCTTCATCTTCGGCGTCGAAGCCAAACTCGATGCAGCGGCGGCTCTGTCCAACTGCAAACATCGTGCGGACGACTTGAGTAAGGCCACGCTGTTCAGCGATGCGGAACAACAGGTCTGTCTGATCTGCGCTCGACGCCGGACCGACCACAGCACTCAAGCGAGGCTCAAGAGAGCCGGCTGCTTCGAATAGCACGGCCTGGATCAAGGTTCCTGGGGCTTCGGCTAGTCGAAGTACCGAAGCAAGTAGCCATCCAACATCGGGTCCGACGTCAGCGATGAGCCGACTGGCCACCACGCCAGGAGCCAAACGCCCAGCAGACACCGACTTCGTAGCCCAACCAGCAAGCTCAGCAAGCCGAAGAGCGTCTGATGGCGAGACCGACCGAAGAACTTCTTTGGCCCATTCGACCGGATATTCGACCGGATATTCGCTATCAGACGCCTCAGTCACCGGTACGCCGGTCGCGTCGAGCGCGAAGTTGACGAGATCGAGCGACGCAGCGGTCGAGCCGCCGCCGCGGCGGGCGGAACGTGCGCATCGATAGCACCACTCGGCCCACACCGACACGTCACTGCCTTCGCCGCCGACAAAGAGTGTCAGGTCGTACTCCCATGCCGCTCGACCCGAGTTGACGAAGTGCAGCGCCTCGCGAGGAATGACGAACGATCCAAACCCGGCCCAGGTGCGCCTGACGATCGCCGCCGAACGCACAGCGCCGTCGGGTCCGATGACCTGAGCACGAATGTCCGGCCACGCCATCTTCGGCTTGGCGATCAGAGGGCCGACGAGCGACGCTCGGTCAGAGGCGCGGAGACGCTCTCCTCCTGCGGCCTTGTCGCGAATGAGATCCTCTACATCCACACCACTCACGCCAAAGTGAAGGACGCCGAATATCTCGTCAAGCAGCGAATCGACAGCGCTCTGGCACTCAGCCCAGTCCGAGCCGGTCGCTTTCGTGTCAGTGATCGTGTCGACCAGCGTGGGACTTTCTGAGTCGCCTCCGGGGGCAACGGAATCGAGCGAAGCGGGACGTCCTTGCTGAGCGGCGTTAATCGCCGCCCGGAACGCAGTCAACGACGGCGCTTTGTCGCACCACATTGCTACGTCGAGGTTGTCGTACAGGGCCGCAGCGTCGGGATTCTTGTTGCCTGCAGCCCGTTCCGCAGCGATTGCTGCCTTTAGTCCCTGTTCCTTCGCCCAGCGTTCCCGAAGCTCTGTCGGGTCATCAATGTGTTCGTGCACGACGCGGAAGCGGAGAATCCGAGCCACGTCATGGGACGGCAGGTGAGACATCTGATCAACTGCGCGTTGCATGTAACGAGGCACGTTGCCCATCACCCATTGCGCCCACGTGCAACGTGGTCGTCTCATCGGATCGGAGAACAGAAGGAGGCCACGCTGGCACTCGATCCAGCCTTCCTGAAGCAAGTCGGCCGGGTCAGAGAACCCTTTGACACGCTGAAGCGAAGACTGCACGATGGCGTTGAGGTCGTGATACAGCTGACGGAAGACGTCTTCGCGGTCATTGCGAATAGCTTCGAGGGCTGATACGAGCTGCTTCTTGGTCATGCGGCGCAAGATTGAGACGGACTCCGGAAAGTCTCCGTCAGGGAAGTCGGCGTCAGTGACCAGAGTCGCCGGGCTGGCCACGCCGCCGACCTTCACGAAGAAGACACCAGAAGCTTGCGACCCCGACTTGACCTTCGTAGACCACCGAACTGCTGTCTCGCCGACGGGGAACACGAGGGGGAGCGGCTCTTCGAAGATCAGGCCGTAGGCGAGATCCCTGTTTCGTCCGCGTCCCCGTACCGCTGGCCTGCGAAAGATGGCTGCCGGGGGAGTGGCGATGCCACCCGCTGCCGGAATGAGACTGGGGTCCTCAAGAAGACGCTTCGCCTCTTCGGACGCACGGAGCCGGGTTAGCCCCAACTCAAGCCTCCGGTAGGCCATGGCCTGATGCCTCGAAGACACCCGTTGCTCAAGGCTGAGGTTCGGTTCGATCGGTGTGCGCCTGGACGCCATGAGTCTCGCTTTGAGGTGCTTTTCGAGCCTTTCTTGGTTGCTGCATGGTCTGTGGTCATGGACTCACGGCGAAGCTATGCCGCTCCTCAGTATGACGCAATGAAGTCAGGGTGGCTGTAGGCCGTAAGCACTAAAGCCGTCGCCCAGACTCAATTGACTACAGCATGCCTGCCTTCTTCAACGCCTCATCGGTCACGCCTAAGCCGGACAGGGTTCGCGCCGGAACGTTCTTTCGCTCAGCCCAGCCGCGGGCCACCCTGATGAACTCGACTTCGGCGGCATCGAACGTTTCAGCATCGAGAATGACTGCCAGTTCGTCCTCAAGACGATGGACAGCAGCGACCGCATCGACCTTCTCCATGACTCGGCTTGAATCGATCAGATCGGCGGCGGCCTTGGCCTGAGCCAACTCGGAACGAACGGTGCGCTCGGAGCGGAGCTTCGACACGCCCAGCCGGACGCGTCTCGTGACCAGCTCAAGGTACCGCTTGACGATCGCCGCATCGACCCGACCGGAAGCCATAGCAGCGCCTCGTGATTCGGCCAGCTTGGTCTGCGCTGCCGATCGCTTCTTGACCGCCGCTTGGCTCGCTTCTGCTCTGGAGGTCAGCGGCACCGACGCTGCTGCCTTCGCTGCGGGCTTCGCTCGCTCCGTCTTCGCCTTTGTGGGCTTCGCTTTAGCCACCCGCGGCGCTGCCGACTTCTTCGACACTCTAGCGTTCATGAATCGTCTCCTAAATGCTCGGGACTGAGCAGTCATTGAGACTATACGTCGGCATCGTCGAGCCGATGTTTAGGAGCGACGCTCAGCCACCAGGAAGCACCCCGCCGAGCGGGTACTTCGCCATCAGCGAATCCCAGATGGCGTTGTTGTTCAGGTACGGAGCGTAGGCAGGTGTGGCAACCGTGCCCGGCAGCAGCCGAACGGTCCAGAACTCGGCGAGACCCTCGCCAAGCATCCCGCCGAACACGATTCGCTGCACCTCTGCCGCCTCGGCTGCCGTCAGCAAGTGGCGACGAACGAACAACTGATAGACATGAACGTGCATTGCTTCGTGAACCCTGATGGTGTCGCGAAGGGTGGAGCGATGCGGTTCAACCGTCGACCCGAGGTTTTCGCACCAACCGATCACTGTCGGAGGGGTTCTCAGCCAAGCTTTGCCGCCGAACTGATCGAAGCACTCGGCGTCGTTGTGGGTCACGCCGGGACGGAACAGCTCCGCGTTCGCCGCTGCGGCGGCGCTGCTGGCCCCGCCAATCCAAACGGTGATGCTTCCCGCTGGAGGAGTGTAGGGAATAGGAGTCGAGGTGTTCGTCTTCGTGCGGAACTCCGGGGAGTCCGAGAAGAAGAGGATGAGGTGCCCACGGGTGAACGCAGGATCGCTCATCCGGCCCTGCCAGTAGGCGTAGCCGCCAGCGTCAGGAAGTCGTCCGAGCACGTTCTGGTACACAAGGTCAATGAACTGATTGGTGGTCAGCGAGCCATACCGGCTCATGAACTCGGCCGACGAAGCGAAGAACGAAGCGGCGCGGTCGAGCTTCCATTCGCCCGAGGAGATCTTCTGATACCAGAAGGCGTAGCCCCCTGTATCTGGATAGCGGAGGAAGACTGCGCAGTACAACCGATAGATGGACATGCGAGACTCGGTGGAAAGATCAAGCGAGGAAGGCACGCCACCGAGACACTGCCCGCCAGCAGGGGCGTTGGCCACCACATCGACAACTGGTTCGTCGGCGGCGACTGGAACTCCGTGAAGGGACGACAGAGCAAGTCCGAACGCAGCTATACCGAGCCTAATCCTGCCAGAGTTTCTCATGCGCCGCACTATGCCAACCTTTTCGTTTGAATTAGGGCCGCACAAGACAATGTGTGTCAGCCGGGATAAGCCTCCAGCACCGATCGACCAAGATCGTCAAGCTGTCGGCCAACAGGTACATCGGCATTCACGACCAACAACTTGAATAAACTCCAGTCACCGTTCAGCGTCGTCGGAGCAGACGATTCTCCGCCGACAGTCGGATTGCCCTGCGTCACTCCAGTCGGCACCGGCACGGCGGGGGAGTACCCCTCTCCGTACTGCCACAACCGAACCAACCCAGACTGGAACACGAGCGCACACACCGTCGTCCGTCCCGGCTCAAAGGTGCCAGGAGACTGAATCTCGACCGTGTCCAGCACACCAACGACCGTCGCCTCGCACCGGTCTCCCGAGACGGACTGCCGCAGCGAGATGCCGCCTGTGTCAAAGAACACCGGTCGATCAACCGAGACAGAATCAGCCGAGAAGCCGACGAGGACCATAGATCGACCCTCCTCGCTCAAGTCGAGGCTCGCCTCGCCGAGAGTCAAGTACGACTCGGCCTCTCTCGTGAAGCGAACCCGAGCGGTGGTCACGATTGACGGGAGCGTTGCGCTGCCAGCCTCATTGACCGCCACCCAGCGATGGCCTTGCGTCTCGACCGAGCCAGCTACCGAACCGGGCCTCGCAGTCTCCGCACGGAAAGCAGACACCGACAGGTCATCCACCAGCGCTTCGGCGAAGTAAAGGCGAGTCTCCTGTGAAGGCAGACCAATGACGCTACCTACGCTGAAATGCAGAGCGCTGTCAGCGATCACACCAGCCGATGCGATCTCGAACTCCTCGGTTCCAACAGTGGCCCAGTTGGCGACGGTCGACCAGTCGTCCGTCTCGTCACCGGAGACGAACAAACTAACGACCGGCACCCCCGAGTCGTTCGCAGCCACCCGCGCCTGCAGCCAGATCGTCGAACCGGGCGCAGCCAGACCAGCAGGCAGCGGGCCATCCAGCGCGACATTCGCATCCGCTGTCACAGCCCAAGCCACGCCAACGCCATCCTTCGACCATCGCAAGTACGGTGCCCCGGCTACTCCCGGAGCAGTCGGCCAACCAGCAATCGGAGCGCCGCCGACCGTCGAATCAGGAAGCTCGACGCGGGCGTACAACGCCACGTTTGTCGACCCGTTCGGAGCGCCAGCCTCAGACTCCAGGCGCTGACCAACCGCCCCGCCCACAGTGGCGTATCCACCACCGCCGAGAACCGTTGGATCGTACTTGTCATCCACGTCTTCAGAGCCAAGAGTAAATGTCGCTGGCACCGGAGCGACATAGCCTGCGTCCGCCAGCTCGGTGGCGTCAATAGAAATCAGAGCATTGGTGGCCTCCTCCTTGTCAGAGATGGCGCTCAACCGCTCGAACATCCAGCCACCACCCATGAAAGCGACGACCAGAAAGAAGTTCACGATGACGAACCATTCGCCGAAGCTGCGATTCTTCGCCTTCGGAACATCCTTGCCAACAAGCACAGCCATGCCCTCAACTATGCCTTCTGGCGGAAACGGCTCCTTCCTCCGCTCACCACCACCAGCCAGCCAGCCCGTCGCCTTCTTGGCCAAGAATGTGGCCGCACTGCTCAACACATCGCCAAGCGGGCCGACGAGACACGCATGCAATCAGACGGGCGAAGCATCGACGATCTGTCGGAACGCGTGTTCAGCGGAACACCGATACCGACCACCGATCACGGCAGTCACATCATGGCTTTTCCTCGGGACCCGCAAGTTCAGTCAACGGCGCGGCAGATAGCAGAACTGCTGCCATCGCGTCTCAGGACAGAAGTCAGGTTCACCACCGGATCTCAGCGTCGGACATCCCGGTTCGACGCAACACTTCGACTACCGCTCGGAGCCGAAGAGCAGCTCAACGACATCGATCGGCTGCGGCTCTTACCCTACCTTGCAGCCGACGGACCGCTGCTGGAGAGCGCCGCTCTGAGTCACTGTGGCGGCGTCGCCGTCGTGGCACGAGTATCTCTCGTCACGGCCCAATCGATCGGCTCTGCCCTGAGAGAGATTGACGCCGAAGACGGCGCTGGGGCAACGAACCTCGCCAGCGCCGTCTTCTCCCATCACGTGCGGTCGAACGTGATGAGTGCTCCGCCCATGCTCCTTGTGGAACACCTTGACGAGTTCGATGACAAGCAGACGCTTCAGCGCTCACTACTGCGATCCGCACCAGGATTCGACATCTATTCGCCATTCCAGATGTTCGGCGCTATTCAACTCGCCGACGGGCTTTGGGGCAACATGCGGAGCGACGCCACGGCCCCGAAGCAGATTCGCCTTAGTTGAGGTCTACGTCGCCGAGACCGTGAATGCGTGCCCTGATCATTACCTCCGGGCAGGCAGCCAGCGACGCCTCGATGAACTCCGAGACCTGAGCAGTAGACAGCGACCGGCCGAGAATGAATTCCATGGCGTAGTCTCGCGTCCCCTCCTCTGGGGCGCTTGCACACAACTCTTCAGCCAGCGTCGCCGCCTCGGCAGTCGTCTCAGCGGCGACCGGAGGAGACTTCGGGCAGAGAGCGTCCGGCGACGGCGACTCAGAGCAGAAGCCTTCAGTGCGTTCCGGGCACGCTGTCCTCACAGTCGCGGCCACGAGGCCATCGACGTTGAACGCAGACTCCCAGGCTAAGCCGCCAGGATGGTTGTATCGACCGCTGTCTTCAGCGAACGACGTTGACGCCAGCGTTGCCGTCTCGGAGAAGGACAGGCTCGACGAGCAGACGACATCGATAACTTCCCGCGCCTCGGTCACAGGGAACCCAAGTTCGGCAGCCAGCGGCCCTTCGGCCGGGTGACTCGGAGCTGGCTCCCGAACTACCTTCGTGGTGGGAACAGCAGCCTCCGGAACGATCAAGGTCGTTGTAGTAGCCGACGAATCGATGGTCGAGTTGGTCGGATCGGGCTCAACGTAGTCGGGATTGTCGGACGGCTCGCACGCAACGCACGCCAAGACAGCGCAGACCAGCAAACGAGACAAACGACGGGAGGCGAACGACATCATGATGAAAGAATGCCTCCTCGGCGGTCGCAGTCGCTGTCCCAGGATTCGATCTCGGCAAGACGATCCGACAGCCGAAGGGCGTCACACAGCTCGCTCAAGCCGACAGAGTTCGCTTCCACCCACGGCCCCGCAGGCATCGTCCGAGCCGCTTGGCTAGCGGCCAGCACACGCAGCGCAACGGACCGATCGTACGGCGACATGAAGATGGCTCGGAAGCGGAACTTGAGTCGGAAGAGGAGTGAGTTGATGGAGACGATGTTGATCATGCTTCATGTATCGGCACAATCGTCACACACCTAGCTATGCCGAATGACTCATTTGATCCGCCAACTTCGACGCTTCCGCCACACCGCCGCATAATCAGGTCATGTTCGACGTGCGGGCCTGTCCCGAACACCCATCAGCAAGCCGCCAGACCTTCGTCGACTCCATCGGCACGCCCATTTTCTACAGCTGCACCAACGGATGCCGATGGTCAGCATGCGGTCAACCCGACAGCCTCGTTGGCCGCGAACGCTACCTGCACCTTCTCAACGAAGCCCACTCCCGCCCGGCAGCAATGGCGGCAATGGCCGCCGAAATCAACGAACTCCTCCACGCCTGACTGGCAGCAATCTCGCCGACTACGCCGCATTGATCGGCACGAGAGCTAGTCTGCTAGCTGCCGAACCTACCGACAGCCACCGTTGCATTCTGAGTGGTCAATAGTGTTCATGACCGGGAATGCACCTCTGTTCGAGGTTTCGCTCCAACGCTGGTTGGCGTTGGTTTGATTCTGGCCTCGTCGTGACTGCCGGGAACCCGAGGGTTTCTGGTCTTCCGAATGACCACCCGTCCACTATGCCGGGTCCCATCCGTCGGTCACCGACGGCTACTCCGCCAAATCTTCGTCGGTGACCCAAATCATGACGTCATACGGCACCGGGTCGGTGTAGCCGTTGTCAGCCACCAGAGCCTCAACCGTGGCCGGGACATGCCAGCCTTCGGACCCGTCCATCTCCGCACGCTCCGGCTCACCGAACTCATAGTCGACAATCTCCGCTTCCGGGTCATCGCCAAGAATCAACTCGTCCGCCAGGTTGATCAGTAAGTCACGGCGTTCGTCCATCCAGCTTATGTCCGACGCTGACTCACTCAAAGCAACGCTGCCGATAGGCGCGTCGGCCGAATGATCACACGAAGTCGACGAGTAGACGTGCACCCGAGGACGATTATCCGCGGTCACGCCAGCGTCCTCATCGCCAGGATCGGCGACATACGGCACCAGCATCGCGTACGCCTCGCTGCCATCATTCCAAGACAAGCGGACGCCGACAGCCGACTCGCCGTCAGACCACATCTCCCAAGAATCAGCACCCTCCATCGGGACTTCAAGCACCCCCAACGCGTAGTCCGTGCCGTCAGCGGTCGAAACCTGATGCACCTCGATCACGTCATCCTTCACCGCCATGTAGACAGCGCCGAGATCGTTCCCGTCGCTGTCGGCCACCCCGAACCCGACCGTCGAAGCCGAATCGAACGCCGAATACGAAGCGCCAGAAGGACCGCTAAGCATCGGAAGACGGGTAATCGACGAGGACGGGCTGTACGTGGATTGAACCGAACCACGGATCAACGAACGATTCACAGCACTCGTCGGCGTCTTCACCACACCCTTCGCCCCGTACTGATTCGAACCGGTCGTTCCACCCGTGATTCCCATGAGGTGAGTATGCCTGAAGAAATGAAGCGGGTCCGATGAGGAGGCGGGGGGTTGGCAGCCTTGCCGGGGTGTAGCTGAGCAACTTCGCCAAGATGATGGCACTGGGCTGCGTAGTCCGACGAAGCGACGCTGACCGCTGCGAGACGCCTGGCAGATCAGATACGCACCGCCGGAGAACACACCGTCGCAGCAGCCAACAACCCATCAGCGCTCCGACTAGACACGCTGTACTTGAACGTCGGACCGGCACGCAGCGGATCAACGAACGAAAGACCCGGAGCATCCACCCGGCCACGCCAAGATGCAGCAGCCCCGTCAGCAGACCGACTCACCACATACGACGCCGCACCCGAAGCCGACGGCCAGGCAACCACAGCGTTGCCTCCAGCAACCGCCACCGAACAAGAAGCCACAGAAACAACAACCGACTGTGCCACAACCACCGGACCGCAATTCACTGGAGCGCCGAGAGTGCCGCCCGCATTACGACTACGCACCGAGTACTGATAAGGCACACCAGCAGCGACAGCGTCACTGAACTCCGACGCAGGAACATCAACACGGCCACGCCACGAAGCGGCCGCCCCGTCAGCGCTGCGGTACACCACCGTCGAAGTAGCGCCGCCGCCATTCGTCCAGTCGACGATCACCGAACCGGCGCCAACCACGACAACAGAGCATGCCGACGGTGCGTTCGGCGTCGAACGAGTATCCACCGGCGGCGAACACACCGTCGCAGCCGACACCTGACCCGCCACGTACCGGTACTTCACCCGATACGCCGCCAACGCGTCGACCGGAGCCGCCTCAGTGAACGAACCAGTAGCCGATCGCCCACGCCAGAACCAGGCCCCGCCGTTCAGCTGACGCTCGACAACGCCGTCAGTCACGCCGAAACCGCCAGGCCACGACACCGTCACCGTCGCTCCGACGCCACCCACGAGGCACGCCACCGGCGCCGGAGGCGGAGAATCAGGCAGAGCAGCCGGACCGGCCCCCGCCTCGTCGCAAAGACGAACAAGATCACGGCCCGGCCGCCGGTTGCCTTCCGGACCCGCTGAGTCGAAACCGCCCGCAGCCCACAGGCAACCGTCAGAAGGATTGACGTGAAGCGCCCAACCGCCCGCGTCGCCAGTCAGCTCGGGACGGAAGCTCTGAATCCGAGCGCCAGTGACCTCGTCGATCGCTGCGATCGAGTCCACAGTCGAATGCGTTCCGTGCGGCTGCCTGTGATTGATGACCGTGGCGTCAGAGAAGAAATCGTACCAGCAGTGACAAGTCGTGTAGACCCGACCGCCCACCTCCTCGATCTCCTGGAACTCGCCTCCGTACCAGTTGTTGGGCAGACACACGGCGTTGTAGGCCGGATCGCAGGCCGAATAATGCTGCCTCACGAGGGCATAGCCGTTCGTCTCGTCCAACACGTAGAGGGCATGTTCAACGCCACCAACGAACACTGTGCCCGCCGAAGTGGCCTCGACGTCGTACATGTTGACGCAGTACGTGGAAGTCGTCGTAGTGCAGCCGTTGAAAGGCACCACCGAACGGCCGACCACCACGTTCGCTGCGTTATCCAACCCGACGAACCCGCCAGTCCCAGCCAGACCATTGACCGACAGGAAACTCCCCGACAAGTACACCCGGCCACTGATCTCGCTAGTCGACACACCCCACACCGAACCCGTAGTAGACACAGCCGGCCTGAACGTCGGATCGATCGCGCCAGTCACCGGATCGACGCGGACCACACTGCTGACGCTCTGAACCACGCCACCCTTCGACGCCGCAGTGAAGTTTCCGGCGACATACAGCCAGCCGTCGTCACCCAAATGCAGTTCCTGCACCGCCGAATTGCCGCCATACACCCGCGTCGACCAGCCCGGCCACGCCGCTCCAGTAGCCGGATCGATCTTCTGAAGAGCACCCACAGTGGTCCCGTTCCAGGCACCGAACTCACCGCCCACAAACAGCCCGCCGTCGGGTGAAGCCTGCAAGGCCAAGATTGGACCCTGGACAGATGGAGCGATCCAAGACTGCCACTGACCGGTGTCAGCGTCGAAAGCAGCGAAGTACGGCTGACGTACCGTCGTCGAACCGTTCGTAACGTCGAGGAACTTGCCGCCAACGAAGACGGTGTTGCCGATCTGCTCAATCGCCCACCCCAACGCGTCCCACTGCCCGACCGTCCGCGACGGAGCAGACGTCGCCAGCCCCCACGACGTCTGCGTAGACGAGTCGATCTCGGCCGCCGCAGGCGACGTACCTACCGGCGTCAGCATTCCGAACAGGAGGGCAGCGGCAAGAACGAAGGAGCGCAAACTCCAAGAGAAAGAAGAGCGACGAACATGCATACACGCAGAATACGGGAGCAGCGCATAGCACGGCCATGGGCCGACGGGTAACCCCGATTGGCAAAACTACCCAAGTCGGAACTGAAGCCATAAGCCAGTCCTCCAAAGAGCCAGAAGGCTTATGGCGGCGAAATCGAAGGCCTAGAGACTCGCACTCAACGGAATGGCCGACTACTGCGCCGGACTTGACGCATCCGAATACGTCCGATCCGAAGACAACCCAGCGTAAGCGACTGCATCCACGGCCGATACAGCAGCAAAGTTCAGACCGCAGTCGACGCTGCAAAAGCACACGTTGAAGCAGCCAACCGACTCCAGCAGGCAGCACCGTTGCGAGAAAAAAAACTCAGCCAACGCATCGGCCGCAGAGACGGCGTCTCAGACCGAACCAACCAAAAGCAACCCCGCCCCGTACGAACGACCCCGCCCCACGCCGCCGAGCACAGCCGAGCGCAGCGCCACCGCATCGACCACAAAGCCGCTGCCCGCAAAGTCCCACTGCGAGTCGCGATCACCACAACGCACGTCAGCCGACGCACACGAAATGTCTTCAGAAGTCTCAATCCCACTCGACAGCAGGCGACGCACCGCCCACTCCCGCCGCCCAGCGACACCCACTCCAGCGCCAACACGAGGGCAGGCGCGCAGAGCGAACCTCACGTTATCTCCGACGGCAGACTCCGGAACAGCAAGATCCTCCACAGCCAACACTCCGGGAACCGTGTCCCACGAACCCCGAAGATTCGCCTGAACGACCAACGACACTATGTCGGGCGATTGTCGAATCCGCCACAACAGCTGACGATCCGCACGCCACGTGGCGTCACGGACAGCAGCAGCATGCCCGCCGAACCCACGGTTGACGAACCCGTGAAGCCGGGAGGTCGACACCAGAGCCCCGGACACCACCTCGTTCAACGGGTCGAGAACCAGCAGCGAACGATGCACACGCCCCGCAGCGATACGTTCCGAGGCGCGTCGCTTCGAACGACGAACACTCTGAGTCGAACTGCGAGGCATAGCAACAGTATGACAACTGAACAGAACGGACGAATGGGCCAAGTGGCCCTCTTTGCATTTTCAATCTCCGCCCACAAGGGGCGGGGCTATCCCAGTGCTGCGCCGGGTACGTCGGCGGCCTTCAATCCCCGCCCGCAAGGGGCGGGGCCTTACTGTTTTCAAGGATCTAAGGACTTCGCTGAGCCCATTTCGGAGTTTCGGTCACAAAGTTAACTATGCCTCCTATGCCCCAGTCTCACCAGATTCAAAAGGACTAAATCGCTGCGCCTAGACCGAACCTTCGGCGAACAAACTGGCCTCAACACTAGACAAACCCCGGCCCAACGACATCACCATCGTCCTGCGGCCTGCCGTCCAGAAAACAACGCCAGAGACACCCTTTGACAAAGCTACGTCGCCCACCAGCCGACGCCGAGACCCAGCGCCCAGATGACCCACCCAAACCCACCGGACAACCCGGACAAGGTGAGCGTCAAGAACACGCACCGCAGCGGGCGAAGGACCGTCCAGCACCACAACAATCATCCGAAAGCCTGACGCAGCACCGACACAACACGCTCCGTAGCCCCAACCGACACGATCCGGTCCGACACGGCACGCACCAACTCCACCCGAGACAAGCCGCAAGACTTGGCATCGAAAGCCAAAGGCAACGCCACATCGACCTTCACGAGATCAGCAACATCGAACGCAAGCGACCACCGAGATCCCGAATGCAGAATCCCCAACCCAGGATCAAGACCCAAGGCCAACAAAACCGACACCGACCACCCGTACACAACCGAGTTGACCATAGACATCCGCTGCGACACCACCGGAGTCCGCCGACGAGACACCCACTCTACACCCTCCGCAGCAGCCATCGACCGGTACACCCGCTTCATTCGCACACCCTCCCGGCCGCGCAACTCAGCCAACGACCTCGCACCCCGACCGGAGCCAGCGCCGAAACGACTATCAATCAACAGCCTCCCCGCACGAAGTCGAGCCGACCGGTCAGACACCACGACGCACTGGCCCTCCATCAGCCCCGTGGCGCTGCGCCTCGGAACGCCGAACGTGCCAAGAGAGAACGTACCCCGAGAGTTCAACACCCCGAGGACAGTCCCGCTGTCAGCGATCTGAGCCAACGCAGCAGACGCAACCGTCACAGAAGCATCCAGGAGAAGCAGATGCACCGCAGCGAACGGCAGCGGAACCCCACCCCAAGAGACCGTCTTATCGACAATCACCGAACCGCCGTCGACCAGAAAGATCGGCGTACGATCGACAAGCGGACGATACACGTCAAACAACCGACTCTTGATACGGGCATGCCGAAGCATTCCAATCCGCCACCCGAACAACAGCCTGAACCTTCGCCGCATCCAGCGGATTCGACCGAACCCACGCAGCAGTCTGCGCCCACAACTCGCGTCCAGACGACTCCCAGAGTCGCCGACACTCGGCCCCCGACATCTCAGGCGTAGAAAACTTGCCGGCACTGAACGCCGCGATAGCAGGGCTCTTGGAGATAAAGTCGATTCCATAGAAGGACCAAACGACAGAACGCTTGCTCGACGGCTTCAGCGAGCGAGCGTTCGGCCGGGACGGGGCACCGTCGTCTTGGAAGGCGAGATCGACCTTCCCATGATGCGACAGAATTCCATACGCGACCGCTGAAGAGAACTTCGTTTGCCCAGACTCGATCAAATGAACGTACGCCAAAAAGGAAGCGACCTCGTGCCGCAAAGAGCCCTGATGCATCCGGTCATCCTTATTCCGACGCGGAGCCCCGAGCTTGCGCGCATTTAACGTTCCGTCTCTGCTGCCTGACTTAGCGTAGATAACTTCGTCTCTGGGCGACCCAACGTCAGCTAACTCCTCGCCTGACCGCATGTAATCCTGAAACGCAGGGGCGGCTTTTCCCCAGTCATGAAGGAACGCAGCCAGGGCGTCGTCTTCTGAACTGCTGTGCCGTGCAGCGAAGTGCTTGGCGTCAGCAAGATGCACGTTCAACGGCAGCCACATCTCCTGCTTGGACGGCTGACTCGACCCAGTGAACGGCCACGGTGCCAACGGAACGGTCGAGAGAACCGAAGCGTCAAACCCGAGCACCGGAGAATAGCCCCCAGCGTCGGCGACGAAAAGCAGAGTAGAGCCGACCCGCACCTTCCCGCCGATCTCCGACAACCGAACCCACCGACGGTCACTGAAATCCCACTGCCAGCACGAATCGGCCCCGCAGCGATCGACCAACTCTTGCGCTTCGTTACGCAGCGTAGGGCAGAGTTCGTGACGCATCGGTCCGCCAGCATCAGCCTCCGGAGCGAAACGCCTCCACGCCACAGAGACTGTGGAGTTCTCTGTGTTGCGAATCAGCAGTTGCCCGCGGTCCGCCGCCGACGCCCGACGCATGTCACCCAACAGACACGTCAACACCGAGCCCTCAACATCGACGACAGTCGCTTCCACAAGGCGAACGGTCGGAAGAGTCGGAAGTCCTTCGGCCGATAGGGCGGCGGGAGAGAAGTCATCAGCCAGCCCAACGCATTCAATCAACGTCTTTTTGGTCTCGTTCAATGCGGCCCGTTGGTACGGCGGAACAGATTCACTGTCGCTGTCGCTGAAGGGAGCGAACACAGCCACCAAAGAATCGTCCAGAAGCCCACTGCGATTACACCGGCCGGCGCGCTGAACCAACGACGACCAAGGGCAAAGCTCCGTCACCAGCAAAGCAGCCGAAATATCCACACCAGCTTCGACAACTTGAGTCGAGACGACGATGCCGCCCGACAACAGAGCAGCCTTGGCCCGCTCAAGTGCTTCCGCTCGATCGGCCGGCCGGAAGCGCGAATGCAGAAGAACCGGACTTTCGTCTGCCAACTCAGCGCAGATTCGACGGGCCGACTTGACCGTGTTGCAGACAATCAACGTCCCCACACTCTCGCCCAGCGAAGAACGAAGGACCCGAATGGCAGCCGCCGACACAGACTCGTCGGAGTAAACCATCCGCTTTTTGGCGAACAGCCTAGCCCCAAGAGGAGAGTCGGGAGCCTTGTCTGCATCGGTCGGCATGACCGGCGCTCCAGCTCCTTCGACGGATGGGAGGGTCGCCGACATCCACGTGACTCGGTTCGAAGACCCGAACCGAGTCCACACATCTTTCATTGCGACAGTCGTTTCTGCCGCAATGTCGAACGACTGCACCTCATCGAACACCCAATGGCAGTCATCGCCCAGCAGACCGACATCCACCCCGCTCCTCGAAGCAGACCCGACCAGCGGCGACCCAATTGCCGCCGAAAGCAAAACGTCTAGCGTTCCGATGATCACAGCTGGCTTCTCCGGAGCAAGACGCCACGCATCGTCAATACTTCCGCCCATCATCACCGACGCAGTGACAGCTTCGCTTAGTCCGCTACGCTCGATCCAGCGTTCAACCTCACCGGCAGTCTGATCGACGAGCGTCCGCATCGGAGCGCACCACACGAGACGCTTCGGAGCGTCCGGAGCGCCCAAGACGAATCGTCGATACAGCCACGCAACAACGATCGCCGCCGTTTTTCCGGAGCCGGTCTGCGCCGACACAGCGTCGGGCAGACCACCGACCGCAATCGAAGCCTGATAGTCGTGCGGAGACACCCCTGTCGCCTGAGTAAAGAACTCGGCGTACTGCTTACCTGTCATGACGCCATCCACGGGCGGGTGGCGGCCTGCCATCCGCCTGCCAGTTCGATAGACAACGGCATGTACCGGTTCCCGAGATCGTGCCGCTGTTCCAGATCACCCGCACGCATCGACACAGGATCATGACCCGACAACGCTCGCAGGCCGAACGAAGGTTGACCGGCAACCGAAGCCCGCCGCAACGAAAGATGGGTCCGGCTAACGAGAATCTCGTCACTGTCCTCAGATTCGGCTTCCCAAAGGGTGCGTGCGTAGAAGCGAATCGAGTACGGAGTCACCCACCACAGCAACCGAACAAACCGAGCGACCGCACCGAAGTCGAGGCCGTCACTGTCTTCCAGCGCTCTTGCGACGGAAGGATGAACTCGCACGACTTTGTTTGGTGCGATGGACTCTCTGGCCACTTGAATACAAATATGCTTGGCTCGACGCTGCATCGTCGTGTTTATGGACGCATTTGAAAGGGGCCAAACCGAAGGCAACTTGCCGCTGCATACGAACTGCCGAAACCCGTCACTCTTCTTGCCCGAACCAACCAGACACGCAGCAAGACTGAACTCGGCTGAATTGTCGTCGATGAAAAACAAATAGCCATCTTGCAAACTTTCATGCGCCGCTTCATCTTTGCGTTTGTCGTCTTCGGTCCGCTCGTCCTTCGGCTTGAAGTTGGGCGGAGGCCACACATTCTTGTCGAGACTATTCTTGTTAACTTCGAGCTGAGATGCCAAACCTCCTAACATTGAAGGAGAGCCCAGTCGACCCCTCTCCTTCGTCGTAAGGACTCCGACCTTCAGATTCTCCGCCATCCGTTCGAGTTGAAGCAGACTGAAGCGCTCGAACGGGGTGCCCCGATGTCTCCCCACGTCGGCAGCCTGAACGATGGCAGCGAAACGGGGGCCCCCCTGTGTCCCGTCAAGGCCATCCACGACCTCATCGGCAGCGACGGCGAATACCTCAACGCCCATCGCTACTGCTGCGTCGATGCGTTCGCCCAAATTGCCTTCGCAGGCTGCTGCGCAGCACAGTCTTTCGGTCACTTCTGCCGAAGTGAGTTGGCTCGACCACAGCGGCATCCATCGGCGTTGCTCAGCCGCCCAAGGGAACCGCCACTGGTCAACCTCCACTCCAGAAACTTTGTCGCTGCGTTTTCCGACCGGCCTGCCCTGGAACAAGGCGATGCCCTCGACGGCGAACACGATCCTCCATGACGACACGGACGGCTTCGAGCCGCTGTTCTCGAACCCGAAGCGGGTCGGAGAATAAAGCGATCCGAGGGAACCGGTCGACTCTGAGTCAAGCTCTCCCGACAACAAAGCGCACGCCGACTTGGACCCGTCAAACACGCTATGTAGCGCAGTCAAGTAGGCTGATGTCACGCAAGCACGTCCGGCGTTGCCGCCGTTCGTCCACGGGGATTCTCCTAACGGCCTGGACGCAAGGCCGAAGGTTCGCATATCGGCGATCATGCCTGCCGTCGCCGGTGTAGACATTTGCTCGAAGACCCCCACATAGCCCGGCACGTACGAGAACGTCTTCCCCTTCTTCTTAAAACCGCCGATCGCCGCTCGATTTTTTTCAGTCAGAACGTCTGCATCAGTAGACTTGACGGAGTTCAGCGCATCAAAGAACCCCCCGACATCCCAGCCACATGACGTGTAAAGATCCGTCCGGTCAGGACCTTTAAACAAGCTCAAGACATTTTTCGTGTTCCGGTATCTTGCCAGGCCGCTCGGACAGTCCTTCAGCGATGGCTGAAAGTAGAACCGAGGGCGCATCCTCGAAGGATCGTCAATGAACTCAACCAGATCCTCCAGCGAACAGCCGACCGGCAGCGACAGCTCAGCCGAGAAAGTCCGGTCGCTCCACGCCAACGTCGACTGCAAGCCATCAGCACGTTCAACGTCCCAGCGGTTCGCTACCGCCAACACCCCAAGCGCAGCGAAGTAGTTCTCCACGCAATCTGCCACGAACGGCAACTCAACAACAGTCATCTTCAGACCCTCTCCAGCAAATACGGAACCCACTTAGAACCCCGCGGACGCTGCGTCCCAGAACGCGTCGAAACGGACATGTCCGCCGTTCGACTCTCATTCGCTTCCGCCGCTGGACACAGCGTCAAATGAATCTCTCCGACAGGCAAGGACGAATCCCCAAGCGAATCGACACGCTGCGCCCGCCACGAACCACCAACGGCAGAACCGTCAGCGACAGCGATACTGCACAGCGACGTCGAGCGTCCGAAGTAGTCCAGACCCTCAACAAGAAGACGCACTGTCTCACAGACGTCATCATCGACCGAACCGAACACACCAAACACGGAACGGCCGCCGAAATCGACAAGGCGTTCGTAGTGAAGCGTCGTCTTCTTGGGTTGGTCCAGCGAGCGAGGCTGGTAGGCCGGAAACTCGGCCACTGAATAGTCAGGCAGAAACCAAGCAGACGGAGCAGCAACAGCTTCGAGAGCTGCCTCTAGCTGCTCTGGCGCAACGCCAGATCCCAGTTCCGCTCCCAAGTCATGCCACGAGGCGATCATTGCGCGTCCGAGACGCCACGGCGAGGGGATCACTTCGGCGGGGCCGGAATTGGCATGCCGGTTCCACGGCGTCGCGGCGAACCCGAACGGAAAGTCGAATCGCAGCGCCAGAGTGCCGGTCACGGGATCAGCAGAGCGCCGGAAGACGAAGTCTCAAGGTCCGCAACCGCTTTGTGCGTCGCAGCGAACTGGGCGAACCCGAATGTCCGACGAGCTTCGACATACGCTGCCGCAGCAGCTTCCAATCGACGCGACGCATCAGTGAGGTCACATACGCCGTCAACGGCCGAAATCTCGAAGACAGCTTCGGTCCGCAGGTCGAGCACGCCATCAGCGCACAAGTCCGCCACAGCAAAGTCGTATGCGGCAGAACACAGGTCCGAAATCTCATCTCCAAAAATCGGCAACCTCCGAAGACGCTCGAAGCGTCGGTTGAACTTCGAAAGGTACAGAGTCACAGCCTGTGCTTGGAACTGGTCTCCCTTGTCGTCGTTATGAGGAATCGGACCAAGGCCGACCTCCGACTTCTTCTTCTCGCCGGACGTCCCCGCAGGATGAGCCGAAGTTCCGACGAGGTCGCGCTGAACGCCACCACGGACAACGTGCACAGCGTTCTCGGCCAGAATGCGCCCCGACCACAGCCGTGCCGACCTGCGATTCAGAGCGTTGCCGTCCTTCTTCTCGTCCTCGGCTGCGCCCTCGGCTGCGCCCTCGGCTGCGCCCTTGGCTGCGCCCTTGGCTGCGCCCTTGGCTGCGCCCTTGGGTTTATTACCCTTGGGTTTGTCAGGCTCCCACTGAGAGAACCAGAAACCGAAAAGGAATGACAGAGGATCGGCCACAGCAGCGAATACGTGTCCACCATCAGTCTGCACGGCTAGTTTCCCCACATTGCCCAATCGAAGGGCGAAGTGACCAGAGGCAACGCGATGCGAAGTGTCGCGAGACGACAGGACGTAGCCGTCGTCAGCGTCACTTAACTCCAAGTACGGAACGCCCGTCAGCCCGTCGATCGGCTTGTTCCCGCCGGAGTTCCAAAGGCGGGCTTCCAGAATGTTGGCGACTGACTGCGGCGACTCGACGGCGACACGCATCGAACCGTCGTTGGGCGACCGCCAAGAGACGGCCCCAGCGCCAGCGTACGTCGCCGCAGAGAAGACGCCGGACCCGGCCGGGACGAGAGGAATGGACAAGTTCTGAATTAGAGAAGTCATAAAGTCAACTATGCCGCATATGGGAGGGTCGGACATGGGTCGATCGGCCCTGATTGTCGACTTAGCTTCGGCAGTATGAATCGACCGTGGTCGATATGACGCTCTGCGCCTGGCGGAACGCCGGTCTCGATGTCCTGGCCGAACAGAAACTAGGGCGAACGACTCAGGATGCGCCACTTGGCGGAATTCGTGAAAGGAAAGGGCCGCTGGGCCGCTAAATGCAAAGCATTCGGCCGAAATCGCAACTCGGGTTTCAGTTTCTGGGAAAGTAAGGGTCCGCCACCAACAGAAGAAGGTCGAACATTGCTGCCATGGCCGTACGCACCACAGCCGTCGCCGAACTCGCACCCGGCCTCCCAGTGCACTCGTGGATCTGCGTCGTCGGAGGCACATGGTCAAAAACGCTGGTCAAGTCCCTTGTCAACACGTCGTCGAAGGCGTCGAATCCGCAGTTGAATGCGAGCCTCGCCGAGAAATTGACTCGGAACCCGCGCTCTAGCTAGCTTATAGGGAGGCTGGCTCACGAAGTGAGCGGGCGATGGCGCTGAGCTTGTCGAGGGGGATCTTTGGTCTACAGCTGCGCTTCAGTGAGTGGGCAAGTAGGGCACGCTCCGCAGTGGTTAGGTCCCTGAGGCGCTCCGGTTTTGTGGGTTCGCTCATGGACCGTCAACCAGCAGCCACAACGCCTGGAGGAACGGGAGCGTCGCCTCGGTCGGACCGAGTGCGACGAGCGTACGACAACGCCGACTTATGCGACCGGCCAGCGTCACGATGATTCCTGTACGCGTTCCACTGCACCGGCCCGTCCAACGTTTCGACGTCAGCGACAGGACTCCAATCCGACATGTCAGGACCGAGAGCACGAGCAGCAGCAATCGAATGAGACGCAGGAACGAACTTCGGAGCCAACGACGAACCAACCAAACCGGCCCTCTCCAGCACAACAGCCTGCTGATGGGTGACTCCAGCGTCACGCATCACCACGTAGTTGACAGCATCATGCTCAACCGCCCAAGACGCCTCATCCACCGACGCCCCGAGGCGCGCCCGCATGTTGCGCCAAGCCGACAAACCAACAGACTGCCCAGCCTTCTCCGGGAACAGAGCGTCTCTGGAGCGACGCAACAGACGCTCAGCAGCCATCAGTTCGCCGTGCGCAAGCCCCGACTCCCTAGCCCACACGTAGTCATCGGCGCCGAGGCCCACACACGACGCATCGTACGCTTCGGACACCCCCATCTGAAGGTCCGTTCGGGTAGACCGGGCATACGACAACTCGGACCAAGCCGCCAGCGCCGGCAACGAATCCGGCGACTCCAACGCCGCTCCGACATCCAACAGCATCGCCTCGCGGTCAGCAGCGAACTTCAGATGACGCTCCAGCGTTTCGATCGACAACCCAGTCTCAACGTACCTGTCGATCAGATCGACGTCAGCGCCATAGCGCAGGCACTTCGCCACAGCACACCAGCTTCGACCATCTTCCTTCGCCTCGTCGCCCCAGCGCCCAGCCAACTCGACAAGATCGCCGATATTAGCGTGTCCAAGATCTTCTCCGACAGGAGCAAGCAGCGCCACCGGATGTATGCCGACCGCCATCAACGCCGCAGCATCGTCCTCATTCCCAGCGCCCGACTCAACAAACCGCTCCAAAGCGTTGCGGGTCGCCCCGACACTCTCCAAGAGCGCGTCCATCGTCGAGCCTGACGCCGACGCCAGCCCACGCACATCCGACTTCGTCACCGAAGGCGCAACACCGAAACCCTTCGTTTCATACTGGTTCGACCCGACGCCGCCGCCCTTACCCCTGTTCAAAGTCATCCGTCAGCGCCCCAACTCTTCGCTACCAACGTTTTGGCGTCCGTGCCCAAAGAACGGCCCGCGACCCATTTCGCGAGAGCGAAGCTCGTCGGATAGCTCATCCATCACGTAGTCCAACTCTTCGGGGGCAACACCCGTTTCCGCCAAACGCTCCGCCACATCGAGAATGTCGATGATCTCGTCATCAGAAACCAGATCGTCGTAGTTGTCCCGCACCCAACCAAGCAGCGAAATCCTCGGCAGATCTCTAACGTCAGCCCACAGAGCGTCGTAGTCCTCCGCCTCGATGCCAGTCGGCAGAACAGCAGGACGATCATCCAACACAACCTCGAACCCACGCGCGGCACCAGCCTCCACAAGGCGAGTCTTCGCACCAATGGGCTCCAGCAAGCCAGCACGGTGATAGTCAGCCACCCACTCGACCGGCATTCGCACAGGAGAAGCACCCCGTCCGGCAGCCGCCGACGCCACAGCGCTGCGACTCGCCCCAACACCCGACGACGTTCGAGGCTTTGACACTCCTTTCTGGCCGTACTGATTTGAACCCGGACCTGCGACGCTTCCGCTCTTCAACATGAGTGCATTATGCCGAAGACTTTTGGCAAGCTCAGAGCACCTGCCTGCCTGCCTACAGAAGAAGACAGCACCGCGTTCCGGCACACGACAGCAGACCGCCCCAGCACAAGAAGGCATACTGAAGACATGACGAAGCAGACAACCAAAAAGGTGGCCTAGGAACCAACCAGTACGTAGCGCAGGGAGCGCCCAAACCGTCACCGGCCACGAGCGGAAAGGTCAGAAGCGCAGCACTCGCAGCAGCAGCCAGAGTGACAGCTCAGGCCGATGCCGAAGCCTACGTCATGCTGCAATCATTCGCCGACGTGACTAACGACGGAATGTACGCAGACGGCCTCCTCTACGGTGTCAACCATTCGAAGGAACTCCTCTGCGCCCTCGAAGCAACCGCCCGCCACGCCCACGGCACCAGAATGGGGGCTATCGGACTCGAATGCGCCCGGCACCTCGCCGGAGACAGACGCGACGACCTCGACGACGCAACAGCCGAAGCCGTCGTCCTCGTCCCGACACCAGCATCCAGCATCGAAGCCGCCGAAGCGCTCCTCGGCCTGCCAGAGTCCGGACTGGCGATTCTTGGGCGGCAACCTCACCTGCGCCGAGTTCGCCGAAATACACGACGGACTCTCCCTCGTCGAAGCAACGCAGCAAATCGAATGGCTGACCGAAGCGCACCTCGAATCCGACGACGAAGACGGAGACTGCTGCGGCCGTCCCGGCGACCACGAGTAGGCCCCACCCACACTGTCGGGCGCACGAACCCACACTTTCGGAGCGACCTACCGCACCGTCCGCACCGTCCGCACCGCCCGAACCGAACGCAACGGAACGAAGTCCAATTCGCTGCGCCACACGATCGGCGTCAGGCCCACTAAAGCGTCAGCCGAAGCGGCATCGCCATCGGTAGTCAACCGCACGAACTCGTCCCAGTCGACTTCGATCTCTCGACCCGACCGAGCGAACCCTTCCAGAACACCCAGGACGACTCCAATCTCGTCATCCTCGAAGCGCCCGCCGTCGCTGACCTCAAACCATCCGGCCACGCCGTCCAACTGGAGACGAACCATCTCGGCAGGACCCAGCGGGCGATCAGCGTCAGCCATGACGCGTCGTCGAACATCTGGACCGTCGTGCTCCTGGCCTCGCCAACCAGCAGGCATCTTCAGGACAGAATCAACGACGTTCAGATGAGTTGTCAGGCCGCCCACAAACCGGTCTGTCGTGACCAGCCACTTGCCGACAGCCTGCGTCGGATCTGACACCAAGTCATCACGCCAGAAGCGGCTGATCGACTGCACATCCGGATCGTCCTGAACGCCGATGACAATCCCGAAGTCCACGAACCCGTGAGTTCGCCCGCCCCGATCGACGACGAACGGATGCGGCCTGCTCAAATCGGGTGCACTCGCCAGCCGGAACATCCAGCCGGCATCCTCGATCTCGGTTCGCGCCTGGGCGTACGGAACGCCGGTGCTCCGCTGAAGCTCACGCGCTGCCTGCTTCGCAGCACTATTCGTCCTTGGCATCTCGCACACTCCATGGTCTCGAACACAGAAGTCTCGCGCTCTTCTGCGTCCGACCAGTCGGTGCAGATGAGTTGGTTCCGCTCGGCCCAAAGGACCTTGGCTCGAACGATCCGATACTGGCGCGAGGCGTGTCCGAATCAATCGCAACGGGCATGAGCAGCATGCCGCTACCCACCAGAATACACCCGCTATCGCTCATTGACAAGCCATGCCGACGGTCTCCGGTCGCGAAGCAGCGAGCCGTTGTCTCGAAATGGTGCCGTACGCTATATCTCGGTCATGCTTTCTCCGACACTTCATTGTCGAACGCCGAGGCCAAGGCGTCCCATGTCTCAATTTGTGTCAAGTACAGACTCTCGCTTGATCGACGACCTTCGCTCTGAAGAACGAAGGCAAACTTCTGGTCGCCCCACCACTTGTCGCTAATGCCGTCTGTGATCTCCGACTCGCTGTGTTCAGCGTGAATAGACAACAGCCTCGCTGTTGGAATGATGAGGTTGCTGCTAACGGCGATGTAACGTCGCTGGATAAGCGTTTCCTTCACATATCGACAAATTGCCCCCGACCATAGCGACTCGTCCTTCTCGCGAAGCTTCCCGAATCGGATAAACATGGCTGCCTCTTCAGCGCTGTTCGGTCGAACAAAGCATTCGTATCGAGCCGTTACTGTCAAAGACGGTCTGTTAGGAGCGTCGAACGTCAGCACTGCTGCCAGGCAGTAGGGTTCAGGCCTTGTCATCATGAGAGTCCTTGACGCTTGGGGATCTGAGGGTTGAATTCATAGAATTGCGCTCTGAAATAGCTGGCTTCGGCAAGCACGGTTCGCCGAAGTTCATTTATGGTCTTTCGGGCCAAAGATGAGGTGTCACCCTTTGTGATTAGGCCAGTAGCGATCTCGACGGTCCAGCTGCTTCCGTTCTTTTCGAGATGAAGATGAGGCGGCGGATGTTCATTCGGGTGGACGGATAGCTTGTAACCTCCGCTCACTGCGCCCACTTGGCCGCGAGTTTCCATATCACCCGCAGCTCGATTGAGGCACTGCTCGATTCTCCGAAGCCTCATATCGAGGCCTTCCGAAAGATTGGTCATGTCCAGCCCGCTCTCGACGCAGCCAAGTGGATTTAGATTTTGAAACCACAGCCATCGCGTCTATCAATCTAACTCTGCCAGCCACAACCTTGAGACGCAACTAGAACAATCGTGGTCACCCTAAACAGGTCGTTTGGACCAGATCCAATACAAGTTCCAAGCCCGGCCATCAGTTCTCGCAAGCGATTCCGTCGCGGTCCTTGTCAAGATCAGTGCTGTACCCAGGATCACCCAGACGTATCGGCGCAGCGCCAGCGGCACGAACCGCATCGCAGTTGGCGTAGCGCACGGGAGGCGACGTCACCGCTGTCGTAGGGGCAGCAGTCGTCGGGGCAGCAGTGGTCGGCGGGGGAGTAGTGGGCGGAGGTGCCGCAGTCGTCGTCTCCGGAACAAGAGAAGCGTGGGCGATCACGAACGGAGGATGCGGACCGCTACCGCTGAAGAAGTCAGCCACAGGAACGTCGTAATAGGCGGAGTCGATCTTCACGCCGATCACGTCAGTCAACAGAGCCGCGTCCACAAGCGCAGCGAAACTCAGCAGACACCGACCATCCTCCCAGGAACCGAAGTTGTCGAACGAAGTGTCAGTCAGTCGCACGCCCGTCGCCGAGAACACTTCAACCACACTCGGTTTCTCCGGCGCAACAACCTGATCCTCGCAGGACGCCTCGTCGCGATCCAAGGCGATAGCAACACTCGTCGACACACTCAGGCTGCCGTCGTCGCCCTCTATGAACTGCACGTGCTCCGGCAGAGCCACCGAAGCCGCAGCCAACGGCCCAGCCGTCGGAACGGTCGTGGTCGACTCTGCAGTCCCGGCGACAGCCTGAACCTGAACATCCCCGTCCGAAGACCCGAGACTGCCGCAGAACGCCAGCAGCAGCATCGCGCCCACCGTCCCGCCCCACACCCGCTTCTTCATCCACCACTTCCGCCCGTCAATCGCTTCGTCAGCAACAGGCAGACCCATCATCGGAGGCAGAGGCATCGGAGGCATTGCCATAGCAGGAGGAGGTGGCATGGTCTCCGCCATCGGTGGGGGAGGAGTAGCAGGCTCAGGCGCCGCGACCACGATCGGCTGCGTGTGCTCAGACCAGCCTTCGCCCGTCCACCACCGCATCGTCACGGCCGGTTCGTACGGATCGGGATACCAGCCAGCCGGTGTAGTCATTTCCCAATTATGCCCCCAGCGGCACAAGTCGCAAGTCGAATCTAAGATTCGAACAACTCCTCGACATGGCATGACTACGCCGATACTATGACCGACATGACGCTGAGCCAAACCACCGTTCATCCGCACGAAGAGCAACTCCGCAGAGCCGCCGTCGTCACGAAGCGGTACGCCGCCGCGCTCTCAGCGCTCCGCTGCCCGACACCCGAGGTCTCCGCTGACGGCACCGAAATCACGATGACGGTGGCGGCCTACGACACACTGATGAGCAGAGTCGTCAGCAACAAGATCTTCGCCGACGCCCTCATCGCACTAGTCGACGGATACGGCGACACCTGCACCACACTCGACGAAGAGGCGGTCCTAGAGAACGAAGACTGCCCCGATCCGACCTGCCACCTGCACATCGCCCTGCGTGCTCTCTGGAACCCGAACGCACGAACCACCTGAGGTCCGTGCGTCCAAGACCCAGCCGAAGCGGGCGAGGCGAGGCGGCTGAGGCATAGTTGATTCAGAGAGCCAAGCAGACAAGGACCAAGAACGATGCGCCCAGCCACCGACGAGGAAGCTCGGATCAAAGAGCTACCGACACGCCGCGGACCCGACCGAATATGGGAGGGCTACGCCAGCGTAGGCAGAGTCTTCGGCGCAATCGGCCATCTTCCCGACGGTGCCGACATCAACACTGTCGGAGTCGACGAACTGATCGAACCCTCGGACGACGAACTCCGCCAAGCTATGGGCGATGCCCTCTGGGAGCAGTGCGAGCGCCTCCGCTATCCAGCAGCCCCGATCCTAGAAGCTTCATCGAAAATCTGCGCCCGATTACTCAAGGCATAGCCAGGATATGTCGATAGAATAGAAGACAACCACGACGGCGGCGGAGACGACCACGATGACGACACGAGTGCGAGCCGGATGGACCGAAACCATCTACCAATCAATCCGACCAGGCGCACGAGCCCAAATCTGGGAAGCCACCACCACCGACGGACGCTGGTCCGCAGTCCGCGTCGAAGCCCCCGGCACCCCCTGGGACCTCCACGACAACACCCGGCCCGAAGACTCCACATACGTCGCCACGTTCGGATCGTTCCCATCCATCAAGAAATGGATCGCCCGCCAAACAGCGACAGAAGAAGTGTCGACACCAGCCCGAACCCAAACCGCCAGCGCGGCATAATGATCGCCATGATCGCCGCCTCGGCTCTCGCCCACCACTTTCGACAGAATCGCTGAACCATGACTCGCCAGCGCAACAAGACGCCCGGAACCACAGGAACCAACGGACACGAAACCAAAGGCCGAAGTCAAGCCGCAAGCCCCGCCACCAGACAAGGCATCGCCGCCGCAGCCACGGCGGTAGCGCCGACACTTCCGAACCTCGCAGCCATGGCACCAGCCGAGTTCGACGCCCACTACGCCAACAACATCCTCTGGAAACTATCTCTCGCACTGCATCGCATTCAGGCACTCAACGCCACCATCGCCAAGCACACCGCCGCAAACAACAGACGCCCCAACGACTACGACCAGGAGCAGATCGCCCGCTTCACCGCAGCTCTCCCCGCCGCCGAAGAAGCGTACGCCAACGCCAGGGCCGAGACCCAGCCGTACGATGACGAGTACGCCCGGCGTCCGTGGTCAAGGTTCTTCCTCGTCACCTCATCCGAAGGCCACATCCACTCATCAACAAGCTGCTCCACCTGCCGACCCACCACCACCTACGGCTTCTACTACCAGCTCTCCGGCAGCACAGAAGAGCAGGCGGTCGAAACCGTCGGCGAAGTCTTGTGCAGCGTCTGCTTTCCGACCGCTCCCGTCGCCACCACCAGCGGAGCAGTGAACCCCCTCACCCATCGAGTGATGGCACTCGAAACGACACGAAACGAACGCATCGCAACCCTCCTCCGCCTGGCGGCAAGCAACCCTTCAGACGCAGCGAAATACACTGCCGAAGCAGAAGCGCTCAGCCAAATCACCATCGCCGAAACAGAAGCCGTAGCCGCAGAACAGCTCGCCGCAGAACGCGCCCTTCAAGCCCAGCAGAGTCTTCCCGAGTACAAACCGTGGCGCACGAAACAGAACCTCGTCGAACTCAAGCAGAGTCACATTCGTCAGTACGAAGACGCACTCGAATGGGCACGCAGGCAGTCCACACCGCAGGACGAACGAATCGCCACCACCGAAGCGAAACTCGCCAAGACCCGCAAACAGCTGGAGAAAGCCGAAACCGCCGCGGCGCAGCTCAAAGACGCCCTCGACGCAGCCGGCGACAGGGCAGCTCGCTAGCGGCGACTCAGCAGATCCTCAATCACAGGATCGTACCCAGGCCAGAAATCATCACCGAACGCGAGAGCGCCGTAGGCCAGAAGGCGAGACACATCATCGTCCCCCAGCGTCTCGAACAGCTCCTCGTCTTCGCCGGGCCACCATGCATCGCCCCACTTCGACTCGCCGTACCCCTGAAGACGCATCATCAGCTCTGCTTCTTCGCCGGCAGTCAATGACGCCCGCTGCCGAACAGCAGAAGAGGCAGCCGACACTGCGATCATCCGACTAGAGCCACCATCCGCAGCCTTCGACACGCCCCTCGGCCCGTAGCCGTTCGACCCGATACCGCCCCCACCCTTGCTTCGAACCCGAGTCATGACGGCAGGTTGGATAGAAGGTCGCTGACTCTTGCGCCTGCATCCATGAGGCATTGAACCTGGGCCTCTTTGCCCTGATTGTTCAATTCTGACGCAGCTTGGCTTGCCCGCTCGAAGCTCGCCATGTCCTCTCGATCATCCTCGAACAGGTCTCTGGTCTCGCTGAACAGGTCGTGCACCATTCCGTCCAGCACCTCAGTGCCGTCATCCCCAGCGGCCTCGAACGCAGCAGCGATGTCCGCCACGGAAGGCTCCGGCTCCACGAAGTTGCCGTCCTCATCTTCCCACGGAACGTCAACCTTGTCAGCGAACAACGCAGCCGACTGAGTCAGCGACTCCCAGGCGACGCCATGAGCGAGAGCGTGCTCCGTGGCAGCGACAGTCAGGTCGGTCAGAGCTTCCGTGTCGCCGTCAGCGTCACCGTCGAACACCTCCAGCTCCCGGATCAGCTTCCGCACGCCATACGGATCGCTCAAGTCCAGCTCACCGGGATCAGAGTCGTCGGTCTCCTCAACAGCATCCCTAATTCGAGACGGATGCACCCCGCACCGCACCCCAATCTCCATCAAACGCCACTGCACCATGGCCGCCGCCGTGAACGCAGCGCCCGGATTGCGGTTCGTGGTCGCCCCCAACGCTGTGAACGCATCGACAAGCCCGGCCTTCATGTCAGCGAACGAAGGCGGCCCATCCACTGCCGCCGAAGCCGCAGTAGCCGCCACGGCAGCCCGACTAGGACCACCATCTGCGACCTTCGACACGCCCTTTGTCTCGTAGCCGTTTGACCCGACGCCACCACCCTTACCCTTGGAAACTGCCATGGGTCCAGTATGCCAGAAGTTGGCCAAGACATGAGCACGTTATGCCGCCGACAATGATGTCGGATCGGTCCTGACGCTAGAAGTCATCAAGTGCCTGCTGCCCTAAGGCACCGGCCCCCGATAAGCGGCATAGGGACGACATGTGTGCTAGCCACCGACAATGATGCAGACGGCCCACGACACACCCCACCCGACCCTTCCATACTCGACGCTATGCCTATGTCGCCGTTCGTTCATCGCCACGTCTCAGGAGCCACAGCGACCATCGTCGAAGACTCAATCGCCGACAACGGCGTGCGACTCACCACCGTCCAGCTTCGATTCCCCCGGTTCGTGCTTCCCGAGTTCAACACCCACCGCGCCGTCTCGCGCAACTCTGCTTCTAGCCGAGCCGTGCCTGCAGAGCAACTCATCGAAGCCGCCATGACGGACCCGGTGCTCTTCGTCGAACCCGGCTACAACCAGCCCGGCATGCAAGCGAAGGAACCTCTCTCCGAGGCGGACCGCCGCATCGTCACTGAAGCGTGGCTAGAAGCCCGAGACGCCGCCGTCAAAGCCGCCCGAATCTTCGCCTCCGTCGGACCCATCAACCCAAAGACCGGCAAACCTGTCGGCCTGCACAAGCAGCACGCCAACCGGGTCCTCGAACCGTGGCTCTGGCATGAAGTCGTAGCCTCCGCCACCGACATCGAGAACTTCTTTGAGCAGCGCCTCTCCGGCCTCGCTCAACCCGAGATCCGAGTCGCCGCCGAACTCTGGGACGCAGCCCGCCGAGCATCCACGCCACGCCTCATCGCAACCGGCGAGTGGCACCTCCCATACGTCCTCGACGAAGAGCGCCGCAAGTTCAGCGTCGAAGAATGCGTGAAGATTTCCGCAGGCCGATGCGCCAAAGTCTCCTACCTGAACCACAACAACGAGACAGAGCCCGAAGCTGACATCGACCGCCACGACAAACTCGCCTCCGCCCGCCCGCCACACTTCAGCCCATTCGAACACGTCGCCACCCCAGCGGCCACCAGCACCGAACGACATGGCAACTTCCGAGGCTGGATTCAGGCCCGGCAGCAACTCGAACAGACCCTCAACTACGAGACCCGGCGATGAACGAACCGGCGCTACGGATCATCCACGGCGAGGCAGGCGACTTCCTTGACGCCCTCCAGCCTGGCAGCGTCCAGCTGCTCATCTGCGACCCTCCGTTCGGCACCGGGACGAAGCAGGGCCTGAAAGGCAGTGCCGCCTCCTACCAGGACACCACCGTCGTCGAAACCGTCCGCCTCGTCGAAGCCATCGCAGCCTCCCTCGATCGAATCCTCACACCCGACGGCCTTGCCGCCATCCTGCTTGACCACCGCTCCGTCCACGAAGCCGCCGTCGCAGCCAAGCGACACGCCATCCAGCACGGCGAACTCATCTGGCACTTCGAAACCGGAGGCGGAGCGCGCAACTGGTGGTCCATGAAACACAACACGATCATCCTCCTATCGCCCCGACCCAAGCCACGCTTCAACCGGAACGCCGTGCCGACAACGAAACGCAAAGCACCGAAGCCCGGATACGACACTCCGAAACGCATCAACTCCGTCTGGAACGTCACGATGTCCACCACCGACCCCCAGCGCGTCGGGTACCCGACACAAAAGCCCCTCGAACTCTACGACCGCCTCATCCGGGTCCATTCCGACGAAGGCGACCTCGTCGTCGACCCCACCGCTGGGTCGGGAACCGTGCTGGAAGCCGCCTACCGGAACGGCCGGAACGCCGCAGCAAACGACCAGAACGCAGCAGCCATCCAAGTCATGCGCACCCGACGCACCCGACTCCTCGAACAGGAGGCGAATCAATGAAACGCCCCGCCCTGATCAACCCAGCCATCGGTGACCACTTGCCTCGAACGCGACTCGCACATCGGGAGAACTGATGGAACATCATACGTCGGCCCAGAAGGTCGTCAGCATCATCATGCTGATCCTTCTCATCATCGGCGTCAACCTCGCCGCCCCACTCGTCGTCGTCTGGCGTCTCCTTCAAGACATGGAAGCCGACCGTAAATGAACCGCAACCAACTCGCCTTTGCCGGCAGATTCATAACCGACATCGCCGGCCGCCGACACGAAGAACTCGACGACGGCACCTGGGTACACGCCGACCCACTCGATGCCAACTGGATGCACCCATCCGACTCGATCCTCTGCCGCACCATCGCAGCACGCAGCACCAACGGCCATCACACCGGACTCAAGAAAGCGGCATAGCCCCGACATGACCTTCGACCTTAACGAAGCCCAGCGACGATTCGCCGACCACTACCTCGCCCAATTCGGACCGAAGACGCTCGACAGCAGACTCGGCAAACTCACTGAAGAATGCGGCGAAGTAGCAGGAGCCATCATCCGCCACACCGAACTGCGCGACGGGCGCACATGGGAAGAGAAGATCGCCGCCGAATGCGGAGACGTCTTCAACACCCTTCTCGCCATCCTCACCGAAATCGGCTACGAAGCCGACGACGTCTTCCCCCAAGCGGTCGAAACGTTCCTCGGCCGCACATGGAACCTGACCCCCGTCAAACCGACGACGCCCCGCCCTCTGCGCCATGGCCACTGACACCACCACCTACACAGAGGCAGACCTCTACCGGCTGCTACGGCTGCGATTGACTGACACCGGCAACGGAGGCTCCGGACGATACGCCCTCATGGCTCAGGTCCGGAACGCCAGCAGCTTCTCCGCCTACCGCACCTTCGACGCCGTGTCCGTCGCCCTCTGGGAATCCGACCACCACGACGTCACCGTCTACGAAATGAAGTCCTCCCGGTCTGACCTCGTCAGGGAGCTGAAGAACCCGCAGAAGGCGCAAGATGCGCACGAATGCGCCGACTACTTCACCCTCATCGCGGCATCGAACCTCTACACCATCGACGAACTGCCAGACGAATGGGGAGTCCTGTCGCCAACAGCAAACGGCGACAAACTCCGACTCATCAGGCGGCCAACCCGACTCAGCGAACTGCCTGCCGGCCGATCCACCCGACGCACCATCGACCGCGGACTCGTAGCGTCCATGCTGCGCCGATGCCCGGAAGTCCCCGGAGCCCGAAACGACGAACCGCCGACCGCCAGCGTCAAAGTGTACGCAGGGCCGCCAGAAGCGAAGCCCGGCGACAAGTGCATCGGCATCATGTTCGCCAACCACTACGACGACGGCAGACCACCAACCGCCGACCCCAGCTTCAAGCGTCTCATCTCCACCGTCAACAAGGTGACGCAGACACACATAACAATCGGAACCAGGAACGGCGACAAGACGCTCGCTCGATGGGACTTCGAAGAACACTGGGTCCTACTGCCCTCGGCACCGGACCGCTAGACCGATGCCCTCCCCGAAGCCAGTGGCGACGCCACAACAGGCGGTCCTCAAACCGCTGCCGGCAGCGCTCCGGTATCCAGGAGCCAAATGGTCGCTCGCTCCAGCCATCATCAGTCACTTCCCGCCGCACTACCACTACCTCGAACCGTACTTCGGGTCCGGAGCAGTCTTCTTCAACAAGAACCCAAGTCCGCACGAAATCATCAACGATCAGAACGCCCAGGTCGTCAACTTCTTCCGGACCCTTCGAGACGACACCGACAACCTGCGCTTCATGCTCGAATGCACGCCGTGGAGCAGAGACGAATACGACGCCAGCCATCTCCAAACAAGCGACCCGACAGAGGACGCACGCCGGTTCGTCGTGCGCGTCTGGCAAGCCCACGCCTCCGACCTGGCCAAGAAGACCGGATGGAAGACCAGAGGCTCACAGCAACGAGCTAAAGGAATGTCCGACAGATGGCAACGAGTGCCCGCAGACCTCGCCGCCATAGCCCACCGACTCCACAACGCCGAGATCGAAAACCGTCACGCTGTCGACGTGATCCGGCGCTACGCCACCACCGACACCCTCATCTACGCAGACCCGCCCTACCTCGCAGAGTCTCGCACCCAGACCGTCTACGCCCACGAGATGACCACAGTACAGCACATCGAACTGCTCAACGCCCTCAACGCCCATCCCGGACCTGTCGTGCTTTCCGGCTACGACAGCGCTCTCTACGACAGCCACCTCGCCGAGTGGACGAAGACGTGCCTCAAACCGCCGAAAGTAGAGAAAGGCGCTCGACGCACCGAACTCCTCTGGACAAAGAACGGACGACACAACACATGAACGACTACTCGGTCTACCTAGGCGACACATTCGACATCATCAACGACCCTGACGTGAAGCCGACACACGGTCTACGAGGCGAGTACACCGCCGCCCGAAGCGGCATGACCGCGTACTGGATTCTGGCCGACGGCATCCATCGCAACGACACCGACACGATCCGACACGCAGGAGACTTCGCCCACCGAACCCGCCCGACCATCTCCAACCAAGAGTTCGGCCACGTGCGAACGGCTCTCAAAAGGCACCCAGAGCACATCCCAGCGTTCAGCGAAATGGTCTGCCGCCCCTACGCCAGCAACCAGGAACCACTCGACATCTGGCCCCAGCGCGGCTTCCGATACGCCATGACTGCAGCGGAAGCGTGCGCAGCGTTCCGCCACGCCCTACGATCCGCCTCGGCGATCCCACTGAACGTCATGTACGCCACGCTCGCCGTCGCCGACACCGACATCTTCGAAGACGAAGAACTGCGCTCCATCATTGACGCAGCGGAGACTGAACTATCGAACGGACCACAGCGCACCTCCAGACGAGCACTCCTCATCGCCAGCATCGCAACGACCTACCGCTGGGTAGAAGCGCAACGCAACGATGGCGGCACGCCCATCCCGACACCAGTGACGCTCCGCGGCGCCATCGCCCAACACATCCGAACAAACCCAACGCAAACGTTCGGCCAGATGGCCGCCAAACTCGGAGTCACCGAAGACACTGTCGCCCGAGCAGCGAAAGATCACGGCCTCAAACGGTCGCCCGGAGGCTCCAATCAAGCCAAGAACGAAGAAGCGGTGCGACTCCTCCAGTCCGGAAGCACCCACCCGCAAGTGACGTCAGCCACCGGGCTGTCCCGATCCACCGTGAAGCGACTCGCTGCCCAGCACGCCCTCCCCGGACCAGCGGTCACGCGGCCGCCAGTAACGCCGCCACCCCCGAAACCGAAAGCTCGGCCAACCACATTCACCATCGAACTGCGCGAATGCGACTACAACGGTCAAATCTCAGGAAAGCCCGACCTCACCATCAAAATCGCCCGATCAGCCAACTTCTTCGAACTCACACACCTCATCGAGTCGAAGCAGCGGCCAAGCAACAGCGACGGTGTCCTCTGGTTCTTCGCTTTCAACAGCGCCGAAGACGCAGTCACCGGATCGCTCGAAGATCCCGACCATCGCCACTTCAGACCATCAGGAGCCAACCGGACACACTTCGGGACCACGCTCCTGCCAGAACTGATCGGCCAGTTCCCAGGCTTCCAACATCAATGCGACATGTTTACGCACTCGTCGTACATCGGCACCGTCGTCGCTTAAACGAAGAAATCAGCGCCTGCGGTACATCAACAGCCCGGCATAGCCGACTATGAAGGCATGACCACAACAAACACACCCGCCGACAACTCCGCCATCGATCCCATGAGGGCCTACAGAATGCTGGCCGCCGGCATCCTACAAAACTGCCCCGACACAGTCCTCGAAGCAGGACGATTCTACGCCCGACACATGGACCTGATGGACGACCATGTTTCCGACCGCATCGAGAAGGCCCTAGACCAGCGCTGGGAGTTCGCTTCCATCTTCTTCTATACGGCCTACGAAGAGACGGAGTACGACCGAAACGGCCGCAAAGGAGTCGCCGTCGCCTGAACGCTACGCCCTCGACTCGAACAGATGCTGGGCGGCGTCATGCATGTCCGCGAACCACTCGCCGCTTTCGGTGCCATCTGGATAGATGACCGTCGGCGCATCGCCCTGCGACCACTTCCTGCCGAAGCGCTCGACAACCCACCTGAGATCAGCCGAACCGTCGTCGCCACGCAGACGCCCATCGACAATACCGGCGTATCCCGAATCAAGGTGGCGAACGGTATTGACATAGGGGCAACGGCGAGTACACTGAACCTAAGACGCCCCGTCCGCACCGAAACGAGACCTCCGTGACCGAGCAAACGAAGACCAGCCCCGAAGCCATCGACGCCGAGTGGATCAACGCACGCTACGGACCGAACTCGATTCCCGCCCGAGAGTTCAACGACACTTCCGAAGCGCGCAAGCCCCGCCTCCGTCAAACCATCGCCGACATCGCCGACTCCGACGACGCCGAATACCTGACCCTCGCCAGCGCAGCCATCTACGACGAAGCCCTCATGTCCCGATTCCGCGGCAACCACAACGCTGAGTACTGCGCCTGTTCAGTCGCCTACAACGAGGCCCTACTCCGACCGAACGCCGACTGCCCCCGCCACAACCTCTACGCCACCGCACACCGTCGCACCGTGCGAGACGCCACCGGCACGAAAGTCGACAACCCCAACTGCATCTGCCCAGCCTGAAATCACTCAAGGTTTGCTGCGGCATAGCCGATGCGATGAGCAACACCCGAGGAGCCCGAAATGACCGGACGCAGCCCAAATCAAACCGACTACGACTTCCTCTTCCGCACCGAGACCGACCCACTCGCAGCAGCCATCGAATGGCGCTACAAGCAGGAGCAGGCCACCAAACACTTCAAAGCCGAGATGACCGCCATCGACTACGAAATCGCAGCGCTCCGCCTCAAGGAGGCCGAAGTCGCCGAACGACTAGCCGAACGCAAACAAACGATCTCGCATCTGAACAGCTACATCGCCCGCCTCAAGCGCAAGAAGAGTTGACCGCTATGACCAAGACCTACAGCACCCAGCAGTCCGGCCAGACTCCGACCCAAATCGCAGACGAGGCGAACGCCACGCTACGCATCGCCACCTCGGACGCAATCCCCGCACACCTCCAGCGGGAAGCAAAGTTCGTCTCCTACATGTGCAACAAGGCCCTCAGCGCCGTAGCGGCAGCAACGGCTAGCGCCGAGAAGAGCCGCATGATGCAGCGGACCACCCGCTACAACACCGAGATCACCAGCATCCTCACCGCAGCCGGAGCAACCACGCCCCGAGAGTGGTCAGTCGTACTCGACAGCGACGACTGGGACTACGTCCCCTGCTGCGACGCCTGCACCGAAGCCGGACACTGACGCCCGTGACCGCAGCGAACCAACCGCGGCTGAACGCCGAAGCCCGCCGCATCCTCAGACACGCCGCCGACCACAGCCTCAAAACCGAAGTCAACGGCCGACCCGAATGGCGGGTACGCCACGCAGCCGAACCCGAGTCAGAGGCGACCATCATGATCAACGCCGGACTGCCCGGCTGGGTCAGCATCCGCTACGCTCCGGACTTCTGGTCGAAACGAATGCGCCGCACCGGAGCCAACGCCGTCATCGCCAAGACGGACGGCACTCAAGCCCGACGCGCCAAGCTGACCACGCTGAACGACATTCTCGAAGCCATCGACCACATCGCCGACCAGCGCTAGGCCAGCGATTGAAACCCATGGCCGGAGCCCGGCGATGCACTTCGCCGACTGGCGAGCACCGGTTCTTGTCGAAGCGCCGCATCGGAGACGGACCGTGGAAGCAGCACTGTTCGTGGTGCGGCCGGCCGAAACATCGACGCTGACAAACAGACGACATTTGGGCCGAACACCTCAACTCGTAACACGGCATAGCCGATACTATGAAAGGCAACAAGGAGGCCCCAATGGTCGCAACGACAACCAAGATCCTCGACAAGGGCGTCATCGCCTACTCCCTTGACGAAATGAAGAAGCACTGCGGCTCCGTCTTCGGACCAGTCGTCACCTCAGCCTTCTACTTCGCTGCCGGCGCCCACTCCGAACAAGTCCGCAAACACAGCGGCCTGCCGTACGTCATCCACCCGGTCCACGTCGCCTGCATTCTCGCCAAGTACGTGCCGAACCCATCCACCGACCTCATTGCAGCCGCCTTGCTGCACGACACCATCGAAGACACGCCCGTCGACCACGAAACCGTGTCGGCACTCTTCGGCCCAGCAGTAGCCGACATCGTGGACGAAGTGTCGAAACGCGACCACGAACACCTAGGCAGGACCAAGCCGGAACTCAAAGAACTCGAACGCATCCGCCTGTCCGGCGTATCCCCAGCGGCGCAGACCCTGAAGTGCGCCGACATGCTGTCGAACACACGATCAATGCAACGAGAGAACCCCGAGAGGTTCGCCACCTACGTCGTCGAGAACCGGCGATTGTTCGACTCACTCCACAACGCGCACCCAGCCATCGCAGCCCGAGTCGCCCGAATGTTCGACGAAATGAACGTCGTGCGCTAAATCGCACACCCGAACAACAACAAAATCCGACAATCATCTCAAGCAATACACCGGCATAGCCGATAACATGATGAGAACGTCGGAACACCGGAGAACGCCATGAACCAGCAGCAATTCAAAACCCTCAAAGACACCCTCTCAGAAGCCGCTCAAGCGTACTACGACAACGGCACGTCCGCCCTCAGCGACGCAGAGTACGACGCCCTCGCCGCCGAACTCGAAGCAGCCGCAGAAGCCAACGGCTGGGACCTCGACACCATCGCCGCAGTCGGCGACGGATACAAGCCCACCGGCAACAACACCGTCACCCACACGCACCGCATGGGCAGCCTCCGTAAGACGTTCGACAAGAACGACCTCGCCGCCTGGGCCGCTAAGACCGCCCCCGAATACACCGTCGAAACGAAACTCGACGGCATCGCCCTCTCCGTCACGTACGAAGCGGGACGAATCGCCAGAATCGCCACCCGCGGCGACGGCACCACCGGAGAAGACGTCACCTACGCAGCCGACCTCTTCGAACACGGACTCCCCGCCACCATCAACACCACAAACACCTTCGAAGTTCGCGGCGAAGCCATCATGACGAAGACCCAGTTCGCCCGCACCAGCACAGCACGAGTCGCAGCAGGCGGCGAACCATTCGCCAACGCCCGCAACGCCACCGCAGGCACCATCAAGCGGATGCCCGCCAGCCGCACCCACCAGTCATGGATCAGCTTCTACGCCTACGACGCCGTGGGCGTATCCGCTGACGTGCTCCGGGACGAAGGCTTCAACGTCACCCACGACGGAACCATCCCCGCAGCAAACGTGATCGCCACCGTCGAAGACATCATGAGTCGACGCGACGCTCTCCCTTACGCCATCGACGGCGTAGTCATCAAAGTCTCCGACAGCGCCGCCCGCGAAACCCTCGGTGAGGCTTCCAAGTACCCCCGCTGGGCCATCGCGTACAAAGAAGGCGGAGAGACCACCACCAGCGTCGTGATCGACATCGAAGCCAAAGTCGGCAAGACCGGCAAGCTCGGCTTCCGAGCCCGCATCGAACCAGTCGAACTCGAAGGCTCCACCATCGAGTACGCATCCATCCACAACCCAGCATGGGCAGCGGCCCAGAGCATCGGCATCGGAGCCACCGTCACCGTCGAGAAGGCAGGCGACGTCATTCCTCGCATCACCAACGGCATCGGCGGCACTCCATGGACGCCTCCCACCGAATGCCCGAACTGCGAAGAACCGCTCAGCATCTCGGCCGACAACATCCAGTACGCCTGCACCTCAGCCGCCTGCTCCCTCGTGTCCTGGCTGACCTACGCCGTCAGCCGAGACGTTCTCGACATCGACGGCGTTTCAACCTCCCTCATCGAAAAACTCGTTGACTCGCCCACCGCCGCCATCGGCGACCTCGCCGACTTCCTTGCCGTCGACAAAGCCACACTCCTCACGCTCGAAGGCATCGCCGACACCAGCGCGTCAGCCGCTCACGCCGCCATCGAGAACGCCAAGCAGACCGACCTCGGACGCCTCATCGCAGCGCTCGTACTCCCCGGAACCGGCCGAAGCCTCTCGACCCGCATCGCCCGCCACTTCGGCACCATGTCCGCAGTTCAGGAAGCCACCATCGAACAACTCGCCGAAGTCGACAAGATCGGACCGAAGAAGGCAGCAGCAATCCACGCCAAACTCGCCACCCAAGTAGCCCTCATCGCCCGACTTGCCGACATGGGCTACGTCAACGACGCCGCCATCGTCACTGTCGTAGCCGACGCACCCCTCGCAGGCAAGAAGGTCCTCATCACCGGCACCCTGCCCGGCATGGGACGCAGCGAAGCAAAGGCCGCCATCGAAACCCTCGGCGGCACCCCCGCCTCATCCGTATCGAAAGCCGTCGACATCGCAGTCGTAGCGGACGGAGCGGGCGCATCGAAGGTCGCCAAAATCGCCGAACTCGGCATCACCACCATGACCGCCGCCGACTTCCTGGACCTCCTCCCATGACCGCACAACCGCCCGAACCCAACAAGCCGGAACAGCCCGCCCAGCAGCGACCGCTCGAACTCGGCGACCGAGTGGACTTCAACAACAACGGCAGGCCAAACGGCACCATCGGCCGCATCAACTACATCTCCGTAAACGGCAATCGGATTGACACTCGGATCGACAACGGTGACGACGGGCACCGCTACGGCGTTCGATGGGAGGACGGCTACTACGACCCAGAGTTCCCTGTGTACCGCAGAGACGAACTGATTCTCCTGCCGCCCGACGCCCGGAAACGACGACGCGAGTCCGCATGAACACACAGCCAGCCGTCCTGCACCTCGAAATGCGCCACAGGGCGACCATCAACCTCAACCGGCTGATCAGCCAGCTACCGCCACAGCGCAGGCAAGCAATCCTGAAACTGCCAGCAACCGACTCCTCAGAAACGATCCACCGCATCCTCGAACTCTGCTCCGAAGAAGTGGACGAACTGATTCTCGACAGCGTCACAAGCCGCTGGGGAGGAGACTACGAAGTCGTCAACACCGACCACTCCGAGACGATGACGCGGCTGCTTCGAGCGAGACTCATCGGAGACACGACGGAAGCAAGCGCTGTCGACGCACTGGCAGCGTTCGCAGGCATACCGCCAGAGACCGCCACCCAACAACCCCTCTTCGGCCCGGACGAAACGTCTGACGCCAGAACGACCCTCAACCCGACAGGAAGCATCTCATGAACGAGCACCACGCCCTCGCCAAAGAAATCGGACAGCCGACAAACATCCGCGTCATCGTCGGCATGGACGACTCGCGGTACTTCGAACCAATCACTCTGCCGACCGTCGATCTCGCTCTCGAAGTCGCAGGCAGACTGGCGAACTCTCTCGGAGCAGTCGCAACCCAAACGACCGTCGCTGTCCTGACCGCCAACCCTCAGAACTGGGCCACCCGCCACCTGAACTGGCACAACGGCGCAGTCGTCGACAGCGGCTGGCACATCACAAGCCGCGGCGAAGCAGCAGCACCGAAACCCACCTTCCGCGCCACAATCAGCTTCAAAGTCGAAGCACCCATTGGCAGCTCCTCCCATGCAGTCGCAGCCATGCTCGACGCCAAACGATTCGGACAACTCCGGCAGCAGCTGAGTGCGCTCGCTACCGAGTACGGCATGGAGCACAGCGGTTTCACAGGGTCCGGCAACGAACTCGCCCTTCCCGACGTCGGCCTGGGCTGACCGGACCGAAGCGACGGCACCACGCCACCGCCGCCGCCAATGAGCCGAACGACTCTCTCAAAACGGCGTAGTCAGGACTATGATTTCGGGATGTCCGAATACCCGCCGACCGGCCTCGTCATCGTCGAAGACGGCACCCACTCCGACACTCGGACCGTCACACTCAACGGAGAGCAGCTCCGACTGCCATTCTTCAGCATCGGAGGCGGAGTAGTCGACGGCAAAGAATGGATGTACGGCGGCCTCTCGATACCGGCAGAGAACGGCTGGTTCCTCGGACTCTCATGGCGACGCCACAACCTCTCCGACCCGAACGAGGGAACCCCGACGCACCCCACATGGGCGATCCACCCCACGCCAAGCTGGACCGACCTCGTCAACGAGCTGCACCTCCGCCCACTCGTCAACGGACGCCTACGCCACTGGCTGACCTCAGGCGTCGGACCTGTCGAGAACCTCGGCAAATGGCTGGACGACGCTGCGTCTCGCCCCGCACCGCCCGAAGCGTTCCGACGGCACACCGCCGAAATCGCAGCCATCCGAGCCGCCCGAACCACCAACCAAACCACCTGGGGCCGCACTCTGCCGAACGACCACGAACACCGGAACGGAACTCCGCATCATGCCTGAAACCCGCCCTGACATCAGCAGCCTCATCGTCTGCGCCGTCCGCTACGCGCTCGGACGCGGCACCTACATGCCAGGAATCGTCATCGACCAGACGCACCTCTTCGCCGACCAACTCGACGCCGGAGCGCGACAGGCCGTCATCCGCGACATCGCCCAGCACCTCGACCGGAACCCCGACTCCTACTTCGCCGACGAATGGCGAAACCTCGCAGCGAGCCTCGAAGCCAAATGAACCCAAGACGCATCTCCGTCATAACGCCCGTTCGCACCACCGAACTCAGTAACCTCCGCCAAGCCCACCAGTCCCTCCAAAACCAGGAGACTGCCGAAGGCTGGGACTGGGAATGGATCATCGTCGCCGACGGCCCAACGAACCGTCACACCGCCGACCGGCTCGCCGAACTCGCCGAACACCCGAACGTCGCTACCGACGCCCACGGCTTCACAGCCGGCCCAGCAGCAGCACGAAACCATGCCCTCCACAAAGCAACCGGCGCATGGATCGCCATGCTCGACGCAGACGACACCCTGCCCGCCAACTCCCTCGCCACCCGCGCTCGCATCATCGAAGCAAACCCCACCGCCGAATGGATCTTCGGGGCAGCAAACCGAACCGACTCCCCAAGCGCCGAACCTGACGCAATCTTCTGGCCGGGCTGGGCCGAACAAGCCGCCGCAGCCGGAGCGCTCCTCGACGACATGATCGAATCGAACTCGATTCCCCTGTTCGGCAACACCATCACCGCCCGCACCCGGACCGTCAAACGGCTCGGCGGATGGCCAGCCAGCCTCACAGCGGAAGAACTGTTCCTCGCCGCCTACCTCATCGCGGCGACACCCGGATACATCACTGAGACGCCGCTCTACACCTGGACCGACAGAAGCGGGTCAACGTCCAAGGCCCCCGGATACCTCGACACGTTCCGGAACGAAACGGAACGCCACCTACGCCACGCAGCGACGCTACGCCCGGCCGTCAACAGGCACCTACTCCAGTCACGCCGAACCATCGCTGCGTCAGGGTTCGAGGCAGCGCTCGAAGCGTCCCCGCACCGCAACGCTCAGATCCTCGAATCCGAGATCGCAGCCACCGGCTTCTTCCACCTGACACCGGGCCAAGCAGCACACGCCAACACCCTATGAGCACACTCCGAGTCGTCTCCGACAAACGATGGATCGCCGAAGACTTCGCCGCAGCAGCACCATTCGGCGTAACCATCGAAACGGCGTCCTCCTACCAGCGGATCATCGCCCCGCCGTCAACCCTGCCCGACGCATGGTGGATGACCACCGAATACGCCTCGCTTCTCCTGGCCGCAGGAACCAACCTCAACCAGTCGTCGCCAGGCCCGACCCTCTGCGACCGTCTCGGACCCAACCTCTGCCGGCGAGTCGTCACCACAGAGCCTTTCCGGACCGCAAGGAAATCCATCAGCCGCCTCCCGTCAGCGTTCATCAAACTCGCCGAAGTGAAACACGACAACCTTCCCGCCCAATGGTGGAACCCAGACACCTTCAACGAGGCCGCCGCAGCCAACCGCATCCCAGACGACACCATGGTCTCCTGGACCACCACACACCTCGACATCCGCGCCGAATACCGCACGTTCCTCAACGGACCAACCGTGAAGACCGGATCGCCCTACCGCATCGGCACCCAATGGTGGGAACCCGGACTCGAAACCCACCCCGCGTCAAGACTGGACGAAGCGAAAGCGTTCGCAGCCGAAGCCGCATCCGCACTGCCGTCCACACCAGCAGGCTGGGTCCTCGACGTAGCCGACACACCCGACGGATGGGCCGTCCTCGAAGGCAACCCAGCCTGGTCCTCAGGCCCCTACGGCTCCAACCTCACCGCTGTCATCGAAGTGCTCCTCGCCGCAGCGAACGAACCGAACGAAACGCACCTTTGGAAACCCGACCCCTACCTCGCCGCCTGGGCACACCGCCAGAACGCCATCTGGAAACGATCCGTTGTCGACCCGATGAAAGCAGCAACCCCATGAACGTCGTCCATTGCAAGAAGACCACCGAACCATTCGCCTACGTCGGACGGCCCACTAAATGGGGCAACCCGTTCACAGTCCCCGAATACAGCCGCGACAAAGCCGTCAGCCTCTACTACGACTGGATCGTCGCTCCCGAACAAGCGGACCTGCTCGCCCAAATCGGCGAACTCGCAGGCAAGAACCTCGGCTGCTGGTGCTACCCGAAACGCTGCCACGCCGGAATCCTCATCCGACTCGCAGCAGGCCAACCCGACGAAGCCCGCGACTACGCATATCCCGACTGAAGCGTCCAGACACAAACGCCGTACGGAAGTAGGGGAGTGCCCCTAGGCAGCGGCAACAGTCCGAACGGCCCACAGACGAAGCTATGCCGACAGTCCACAATGGACGTATGGCAAACAACGCAAGCCCTGACGCCGAACACCCCACCACCCTCGCCGAACAACGGTTAGCCCTTTCTGCGCTCGCTGCGGACATCGAACGGCAGGACGCCGTGGCCGAATGGACGAAGAACATGGACGCACTCCGTACCGCAGAGCGTCCTCAAGACGCATGGCAGAAGACGTTCGGAGCCGTCGTCGCCTGGTGTGCGGCCAACCGTCGCCACCCCGATCCTCATTCGGAAGACCCCGTCGAAAGGGCTGTCGTCCAGTGGCTGGCCAGCCAGCAAGCCAGCAAGAAAGACGCCGAAGTCAGACTCAAAGAACAGAACTCCTCGTGGTTCGATGCACGCGACCAAGTCGTCGACTGGTATGCGAACAACGGACGCCACCCCCGGAAGATCGCCGAAGATCAGAACGAAAGGGCCATCGGCCAGTGGATTGCGACCCAGCGACAAGCCCGTAAGAACGACTCCTTAGACGAAACCAGAGTCGCCGCACTCGAAGCCATCGAAAGCTGGACGTGGAACCAGCAAGAAGACATCTGGAGCGACAAACTCAAGACGGCAGCCGACTGGTACGCAGCTGAAAAGCGCCACCCGAGCCGCAGCGCTGCGAACGCCGACGAGAAGACTCTCGGCCAGTGGGTCGCAACCCAGCGCACCGACGCCGGACACGGGCATCTCGCTCCCTACAAGATTCGAGCCCTCGAAGCCATCCCCGGCTGGACTTGGAACCCGCACGCCGATGCCTGGAACGACAAACTCAAGACCGCCCAGGGTTGGTACGCCTCCACCAGTCGCCACCCCAACCAGAAGTCCAGCGACGACACCGAGAAGGCCCTCGCCGAATGGGTCACCGCTCAACGCAAAGCCCGCAAGAACAACCGCCTCGCTCCCGAACGCATCGACGCCCTCGAAGCCATTCCCGGCTGGTCCTGGGACCCGACCGCCGAAGCATGGAACGCCCGCTGCGCCGAAGCAGCCGCGTGGTACGTCAACAATCCCGGACGGCAGCCGACCATCTCAGCGCAAGACACATCCGAACGCCGCCTCGCCCGCTGGATCAACGTTCAACGCAACAGCCTTCGGACCAACCTCCTCGACGCCGACCAGATCGCTGCACTCGAAAACATCGAAGGCTGGTCATGGAATGTCGACGAAGTCGTCTGGAACGAACGCTTCGCCGAAGTTCAAGCCTGGTACGCCAACAACCCAGGCCGCCAGCCGTCAGCAACCGCCGATCACAACGCCGAGAAGCGGGCGGCCCGATGGGTCAAGGCTCAACGCGAAGAGGACACCAAAGGCAACCTCCCCGCCCGCCGCCAACTCCTCCTCGAAACCATCCCCGGCTGGGAATCGGCTCCCGAAGCTGAACCCGTCGCAGAAGACGAAGACGCCTGGTTCGCTTCGTGCGAAGCCACCAAAGCGTGGATCACAACGACCACCCGACGTCCCGACGTCACGTCAACCGACCCGATCGAAGCCGCCATCGCCGCATGGCTGAACGCACAGCAGCCCGGCCCGAAACGCGCCCTCACCGCACTCGCCGAACGGTTGGGTCATCGCCGCAACGCCGCAACAAACCCGGTGCTCGACACCGGCAAAGTCAGCATCAACCTCACCACAGGCCAACTCATCACCGCGACCGACCCCACCGCATGGGTAGACGCCACCGCCCCCTGCCCCGAATGGCAGAACTTCCTCGAATGGGCGCTACCGGACCCGAACGATGTGCTGGCACTCCAAGAAGCCGTCGCATACGCAGCCGTAGGCAACCCCATCCACAACGCATCATGGGCACTCGTAGGCCAAGCCGGAAGCGGCAAAAGCACGTTCCTCGAATACGTGCAAAACGCGCTCGGGACGGCCGCTCGGATGATCGACAGCCGAATGCTGACCGGCCAAGCCCACCAAGCCGACCTCGTTTGTATCGGGGGAGTACCACTCGCCTACACCGACGACAGCGGATTGCCCCTCGACGCCGAACGTGCCTACGCCCACACAGTGGCGACAGGCAACACCCTCTTCTGCCAAACAGACGTCGAACCGTCGGCAGCAGCGAAAGCCTCGGACCGGCTCCATATCATCCGCTTCAACTCGGACCCGAAACACGAACCCGCAGCCGGCTCGACAGAACCCCTATTCAAACGCCTGGATCGGGAACTCCCCGGAATCCTCGCCTGGATCGTCCGCGGTGCCGACACCTACCTGAACGAACACAACAGCCAGCTGACGTACAACGCAGCCGTCAAGAAGGCAAACCGATGACCGACAACCGGCATAGCATCGACTATGCGAAACTCATCAAAGAGGCCCGCACCTTCGACAACCTTCGGTCATTGCTGCACAAGAAATACCCAGGCGAACAGAACCGTCATGATTTAGGCGTGGCGTTCGAACGCATCATCGCTGCGTGGCTAACCCACGACGAAAACCCAGTCCGCATCGACGCAGAGGTGCACCAACCGTACGCTGAGTGGCCGGGAGCGACCACCGGAAAGACGACCGACATCGGCACCGACATCGTCATCGTGCCGAAGAACGGCGAGGCGACGTTCGTCCAGGTCAAATGCTACGCGCCACACAACCCCATCTCAGACGAAGACATCGCCAAATGGCTGAGCGACCACTCCTCCAAGCCTCACTGGCTAGTGACCACAACAGACCTCATCGCCGAAAACGGAAAGCGACGCATCGAAGAGGCAGACTCGAAGCCAGTCATCTACGGCCCCAGCACGCTGAACGATACCCCTTTGAACGTCTGGAAGGATCTCTTTGCCACCGAACTTAAAGTCGAATACAAGGCATCCCCGCCAGAACCGTCAGACCTACGTGCGTACCAGAAGGACGCAGTATCAGCAATCCTCAACCAGTGGCACTACGCCGACCGCACCTACGCGACCCTCGCATGCGGAACCGGCAAAACACTCGTCTCCCAAACCGTTGTCATCAACTACCTGAACAGCGTCGGAGGCACCGACCGCATCGTCGTCATTGCAGCGCCCACCATCTCCCTCGTTGACCAGACTGCACGCAACTTTCACCACGCAAACGCCGCGGGCATCCCCGACATCGACGACACCAAACCCCGCACCACGCTCACCCACGCTTCGCTCCGTGTCCACTCAGGCAACAGCAACGAAGAAGACAAGATCATCTCGGACACGCCCACCACCAGCCCCGAAGACGTAGAGGAATTCATCCGACGCAACCCGAACACAACCAAGTTCCTGTTCACAACGCACGCATCCCTCGACCAAGTCCAAACCGCGCTCAACGCACTAGGCAGATCCGCCGACATCCTCATCATCGACGAAGCGCACAACACAGTCGGCAAACCAGCCGACGACCCGACATTCGCCACACCGGCCACCAAGCGCCTCTACCTCACCGCCACCCCACGCACGTTCCAAACCGACGAAACCGACAACCGCGAATACCGGTCCTCGATGTGCGACAGGAAACTCTACGGCGACCGCTGCTTCGACTACCCGATCGGCAAAGCCATCGCAGACGGGTTCCTGTCAGAGTTCGTCATCCTCGGGCTTGTCTGCACCGAAGAAGACGCCGAGAGAATGTTCGACGAACGACAGCGCCTGAACGTCACCGCCCACGGACCCGACGTTCACAGCCGAATCGTCAACGCACACAACCTGGCTGTCCACGCCGCCATCGCACAGATCGCCGCCAGCCCCGAAGAAGGCGGCTACGACGCCAAACGATTCATCACGTTCCACGCATCTGTCGAACCGAGGACAACCGGCAGAATCCAAGGTTCGATAGCCTTCGCAGAAGACCACCAGCACCTCTTCCCGAACCACTACGCAGCCTCAGTCCACTCCAAAGGACTCAGCACAACCGAACGAAACGCACGAATCGACACGCTCCACAACCCGAAGGACATCACCGGCAAAGAGGTTGCCGTCCTCAGCAACTACGCCTGCCTCACCGAAGGCATCGACATCCCAGACGTTGACTGCGTCGTATTCGTCGACCCGAAATACGGGAAAACGTCAATCATTCAGGGCAGCGGACGCGCACTCCGGCTCCCCTCCGACGGCACCCGAAAAAAGGCAATCATCCTCATCCCAATCATCGTCGGAGAAAACGAAGACGTCGAAACCTCCACAGACCCGACACCGTTCGGCGCAATGCACGAAATCATCCAAGCCTTCGCCGCCTACGACGAAACCTTCGAAGAGAAACTCGTCGGCATGCGCATCGCAGCCGGCGAAAGGCAGTCCGACGGCGCATACCCAGCCCCGAAGCCCAAACCCGGTGGCGGAGGAAAACCGCCAGATGACACATTCCCGGTAAAGATCATCGACGGACGCCGCCGAAACAACCTCCCCAACGTAGACCTCGAATGGTCCGCCAGAATCTTCCAGACTCGAATCATGAAAGACGTGACCAGCAAATGGTACGAAAGTCTCGGAGAAACCCAAGCCTGGTACAAAACCAGCAACGGCAACCACCCCAGCAAAGGCAAACACGCAGCAACCAAAGACGAAAACAACCTCGCCAACTGGATCAGCAATCAGCGCCACGCCCACAAGAAAGGCACCCTCACCTCCAAGCAGATCGCCCTCCTCGAAGCCATCCCCGGCTGGGCCTGGGACGCTGTTGCCGACGCTTGGAACGCCAACTACAACGCAGCTGTCGCCTGGTACAAAACCAGCAACGGCAACCACCCCCGCCAAGGCAAATACGCAGCAACCGAAGACGAACGCACCCTCGCCAAATGGATCGGCAGGCACCGCCAAGCCCACAAGAAGGGCACCCTCACCTCCAAGCAGATCGCCCTCCTCGAAGCCATCCCCGGCTGGGCCTGGG
>JAOXNN020218570.1:0-15809 GCA_028571205.2 Hydropsyche betteni
TATTTAATTTTTATTTTATTACGTAATAGTATGGTTATCAATTCACAGCCGATGTTATTAACATCGGGCCTATATATGTACTAGTAAAGATATAAACATGAAACGGATGTCAAGTCAAAAAAGAAAACTTGCCAATGAACAGCAAAATAGCCTTTACGGTGCAAACGTTGCCTTATTCGCATTTAAAATGCAACACCAAACGAGTAGTGGAGACAAGCAATTTTAGCCAAAAGGCAACCACAGAAGTGGGTTTTTCGTAAGTACGGAAATTTCAAGACTGATCAAGACTTTGAATCTTAAGCTATCTAATCTTCCATACAAATACAATATGGCGAGTATTTCTTCGTCTAATCCAACCAAGAGAATGAACGATGTAGAGAAAAAAAGGTATTTTGTTGTGTCATTTTTTAGATAAGAGTTTGTTATTGTTATATGATGAAATTTCTAGGGTTCATTTAGCTATTCAAGCTGTCAGCAACAAAAATGTAATGAAGGAGGTACTAGATTCCATGGACTGTCCTATTTGTTTGGAGTCTCTTTGCGCACCGATATTCATGTGCCAGACCGGACATAACGTCTGCGGGATTTGTTGTCTAAAACTATCGGATTCAAAATGTCCACTTTGCCCGTCCATTGTAACCACTCAAAGGAACTTTAGCTTGGAAGCAATCTCGTCCAAAATGGTAAACGTTTCATTTCCATAATGAACTTTATAGGGTATGATCAAATGATCAATGATCAATAATATTGGATTTTATTTAAAAAAACGTTTTGTTAATGGTTAGGTTAATGTGAAAGTTAAACGAGTGTTACTGTTTTACCTAAGATTTTTTTGTTAGTTTTTAATTGTAAGTCTTATAGAATGTACATTAAAGTTGAATAACGAGTAGTATTTTGTGAGATTTTTCCGAATGGGTGTGTATTTAAATTACTTATATAATAGTTAACTTTTTTTATTACATATATAATTTTATTGAAAATAATAATTTTTTTCAACAAAACCAAAATCGTGTTAAACAAGGGATATGCATATCTGGATTAATAATACAAAAAAAAACTATCCTACGCTAAATTGCTTCCTGTTAATATTTTGCATGTGCATGTAAAGACCTCGACATTGATGATCTCTCATTTCATATCAATCATATCTCATTTGCAGAATATTCATATATAATAACAATTATTTTTATATTTACAAAATAGTTAACCTCCCCATGTCCCAATGCTGCTAGCGGTTGTAATTTTTTATTGCATTTAAATAAATTACAAGAACACGAAGCCAAATGTAAATTTAAACCATTTCCCTGTACTTTACAGAAAGAACTTAATAAATGCACTCATACAGGTAACAATGTTCATATATCATTCAAATTTTGTTATGTATTATTTTAACATTTTTGCTGAACAGTGACGTTCACAAGTTTGCTGGACCATTTCGTAAAACTACATCCGGACAATATTATTTTGAATATGGACACCGAGTTCGTTTTGCAACACACCACCCTTTCGAAGTGGCACCGTGACGTGCAATTGATAGCTTTGGATATGAACGTGTTCGTTTATCAGATAAAGATAGACCCCGAGAAGAATGTGGCCCTTTGGACTGCGCAGTTTGTAGGCCCCAAAGATTCTGCGCGAAAGTGGAAATACGAAATCACTTTCAGCGATAAAAACGGCATTAACCGTATAAATTGTTCCGGGAGATGTTGTTCGTTGCTCAGAACGTCCCAAGAGATATTCGAGAGCGGGCATTGTATCGGCATCCCTTTGAATATACTGAAAAATTTTATTGGTGAAGATAAACGTTTGCATTTCACATTCCAGATCTTTCCAAATCAATTTTTTCAATCACACAATGGTGTTTGTAATAATTAAATATTAAATGATGCATATTTTGAAGGATATGGACAACTCGGATTCTGATTTATTAGAAATTTTAACGTGTAACAATATATCGATGGAAATATGTTATCTATCTAAGAACATATGAATTTTTATTCATGAAAATTTAAAGAATTGTCTTCATAACTATTATTTGTCAGTATAGTTTTTTTAGCGAGTATTTTCTATTATACTTGTATAAAAATAATTTTATGTATAAGCCATTTACTTTCATATATCAATGATATGATTTAATTGATATATATGTTACTGTCAAAATGTATATTCAGTCCATATGGTGTTTCTGTCCAAATGATTGATAACGCGTTTTATATACGCCTAAACAGTAACATATACGAGTATAACAAATGTTTAAATATTATATTTGATTTTCCAATAAGCCGGGAACGAGTCTTCGGTGGTCTAGTTGTGACGATTCGTGTTTACGAATCAATTTTAATTCCCTTGACATGTCATTTTTTTAAAAGTTAAGTTTCTCACATTTATCAATGACAAGTAAATAAAAAAATATACTTATTCATGTTATAAAGACATTTTTGAAAGCAATTTAAAAAAAATTGTGTTAAAATATTTCATAATGTTGAAATATTCTGTTTTCTTTTTTTACTTTTGTAATATTAATCGTAAAATGTATGTTTATAATAAAATCAACATTCATGTATTTTGTAATAATCTTGCAAAATAAAGCTCAATTCCATTTTTTTCATCAATGAGAAATTTTATTTGAAATATTTAATTTATATTAACATATCTTACTTTATTTTCATAATTTATCATTTATCCATATTTTTTCTGTGTTTCTTTTTTATCACCAGAATACTTAATTAATAAGTCATATTCTTGTACTGATATCCGAGCAACGAAACTTAACCACAAATACATTTTTAGATAATTAAACATTGTATTCAACATTGTTCTCAGATTTAAAAATCACTAGTAAATATTATAATTATTAGTATTATTGTCTAATTTTTCATTTAATGCAGAGTTCAATAAAAAAATTTATTATTAAAAGGTTCTTTAAAAGTTTCTAATAAATGCATACTCGAATATATCATAAAAAAAATGAAACATTCATTCTTTATAGAACTTTTTACTTTATTTGTGTGTAAAAATCATGTTATTGAATCTGTAACGACTTATTGCAAATATGGGAATCGGATCCATGTACTAATAATTGCATATACGTAACAATTAACCTTTCTTGAGTATCGTGTCCTACTTTGGTATTGGAAATATGTTCTTTTATTACTAAAACGTTCAAAGTTTCAGAATCCAAATGTATTTTTAATACGTATCAATTTGAAGGATGCAGTTAAAATATTGAATAACAATTAATAATTATAACCCAGATTGGAATGTATCGATATGGATCGTTTTTTATCTTTTATTTTCAGATGTTCTGTACAGTTGTGACAATAATAATTATCACAAAAATAGAATCTTTCCAGTATTTTTAATCAACACTCAAACGACCATAATATTTTATTTAATCAAATATATATGAAATCGTAAAAAAATAAAAGGATGATGGTATAAAAGGGGAAAGGATATTCATATGTTATACATCATTAGTGACATCTAAATAATTTTAAAATCGAAAATTCAAAGTTCGATTTATAATTTCAAATTGACATGAAATCACAAGTAGATATTTCACGACACTGATAATAATATCACATAAACTAGGTTTCAAAAGGTTTATAAAAGTTTATAATAAAGGTCGTTTATTTGAACTATAGGACTTGTTGAGATTTATCATTCAATCTTGATATATCTATATCAATTCTTTTAATGCTATTATAAATACTTAAGATGAAAAAAACAGCATATTTTTATCATAAATATTCAAAGTTGTGCTTTGCCCCCCATATCACCATATTATTACATCTTATCTTTTGCACCCTTTCCGAAAGATTATTGTCGTTAAAAACCTTAATTTTCACGTTTTTCCGAGAAGTGATCAATTATTAATACTTGGTCAACCACTGGTGAGATTACCTAATAGGTACATTGTCGGATATTTCCTCACTAGGTCTTATTTTCAGGGTAGAATTGAAAAAATCTTAAAATCACGGTAAGGCTTATTTTCGGGAGAACACGGTATTTTTTTTGTGAACCGTAACCGAAAACCGGAACGAAAAAATCACGATTCGAAACCCTTATCACTGCACACCAAACTCAACTACCTATGTCCCCTTCAAAATCTACGATTTCGCGCCAATTCAAAAAATAAATAAATAAAAAAACATCGCGGTGATTTAAGTGTTATTCTGTCACACGACCGGTTCGAGTTTATCTTGAGCGCCAGTTTGCCGCCGGCACCAGAGTTGTTGGTGCGTTTCATCACTTGATCACAGTTTTTATCACTTTTCGAAGTGATGGGTCACGACGAGCAGCATCAGCTCGACCAGGAGGAGAAGGCTCTGAGGTTCAGGAGGGCTCAGAGCGTCACCAGAGCCGAGGAAATCACCGAAAAGGAGCACAAGGCGCGGATGAACCAAAACGACAAACCGTCAGTATATATGTTACAGTTTGAGTGTCCAATTCGTTTGTGCCCGAACAAACTAGTCTGTTTATTCACCTTTTAAATGCTCTAGTCCAATTGTTCGGGTGGTACGGCGATTTTAGTTGTTTGCACTCAGATAACGCTCTTATGCTAAATATCAATAAGGTGGAAATTGGTATCTTAACTAATGATCGAGGAATACGCGTAGTGTCTGCCCGTCGAGTCAGTTGAACTTCGAGAGTTTGTTTTGAACACGTTTTCACAACTCAAACTAAATCGCTAACCCAACCTAACCCAATCATGATGCTTACGACGTCTTTTTTTAGTTTAGACGCAATCATGTGTAGGTGAAATTTGACAGTTAACATTCAAACAAAAATCGATAGTTTGGGTATACCCAAACTAGTATAGGTGTAAACAAACAAAAGTTTACACTTGAACTGTGACATATACACGATCATTTACGAATTTCATTTTTATACAGTCAATCAGTAATGTTCGAAAACGCGTGTCGATTTTGGGTGTCGTATTGTTAACGCTTTATATGTAAACCCCTTATCGACTGTTATCGTGTTTTTTTTTGAACATTTTTTGATTTAATTGGTTTGTGTCGGACTTTAAGATTGTGGATGAGGAGAGATATGCGTGTGCTTGCATCTACATCTTCTGAAAAGTGGTTGAATTAAAACAAATTTGCAAAATTGCTGCTCGTTTTACGAACCTTTACTGCAGTGAATGGAAGTGGTATAAATAGCGTTTTGTATTTAAAAATTTTCATCGTATGTACGTATTTCATCATCTTCATATGTGGACGTTTTTAAAAGTCATCAATGCTCAAAGGAATTTTTTGGAATATCGTCCAAAGGGTAAACGATAATGTTGCACTTTAGGTGCGTAAATCAAGATGATGCACCTTAAGTGTGGGTTAGATTGTGGATGTGAAGAGATATGCTTGTGCTTGCATCTACTCTGCTTTTCAAGGACGCCCTCTAAAAAGTGGTCGAATTAAAACGAATTTACGAAATTGCCGCTCGTTTTGCGAACCTATACTGCAGTGAATGGAAGTGGTATAAGTATCGTTTTATATTTATCCGAAGGGTAAACGATAATCTTGCACTTTCTGTGCGTAAATCAAGTTAATGCACCAGTAGTGGACTTTACCTTGATTAATTAATTCAAAACAACTATGTACAAGAAATCTCAATCATCTACTAACCGTGCCAATTTTCGCTTAACTGCGTCGATCAGTGGAAATTAATTCATTAAAAATGATCGTTGATCGCATATTATTTATCGAATCCATTACTTGAATTTATTTATTAAAAAAATTTCTTTGCAAAAAAGTTGGACTTAATCCGCGTTTTCATGTATAGTTAAATTGCCCACTTTTTATGGTAGTTTTACCTAAGTATTGGTTGTTCTCTGTTATTTTAGAACATTTAAATTAATTCAGGTAAATAATGACGATGAGGCTTTTTTCTTATAAAATTTAAATTATTTTAATGAACTTTTGAATCGGGTAAAAAAATAGATTTTTCATTATTTTATAACAATACTTAAAAGATTCTATTTTGATTTTTGAAAACTAATGCATGTTTTAAAAAAACGTTGAAGTTGATTTGCATCAAAAATATGAATTTCGTATTGAAAATGAGTTAATTGGAAAGATATTAAAATGTTACCATGAATTTGAAATGAAATGAAATTACTTTTCGAATTAAAAATTATATGGTTAAGTTATTCATGTTTGAATTTTTGAGTGAAAGTACATTCAGTTCGTTTGATTGAATAATTTATAAAAAAATGTTAAGATGTAATTTTATTTTTTCATTATATAAAACATTTATCGTAATCTCATTTTTTTCATTCATCGATGAGCAAATTTAACTTTCTTAAAACTGTTTATTTTTCTAGACCAATTTTTTAGATTTTAGCAAATATTAAAAAAATATTTATTTATTTCATTTTTTAGTGTAGTGTGCATATCAATTACTTTATTTACTCTACATACACTCTTTACAGTAAAGCCATATGAATACAGGTGAAGGGTGTATAATCCAAATAATCCTAGATTTCCTGTTATACAATACGTGAATTATTATAAATTTAGATTCTTCCATAAAAAAGCCATTCAAATTGAATAAAATTATCGAAAAATTTTCAAATATCACTTCTCAAATAAGGAAGAGATTGCACGGTGAGTTTGAGCGTGAGCGTGAATTTGAGCGTGAGCGTGAGCGTGAATTTGAGCGTGAGCGTGAGCGTGAATTTGAGCGTGAGCGTGAGCGTAAGCTTTGACGAGAGCTTGAGCGTAAACGTGAATGTGAGCGTGAGCGTTTTCTATTTTGCTTGAATTTCGTTTTGGTCAATGCTGTATGAGCAACTGAAATAAGTATAAATATGCGTTTTCGCTCATTTTCGTAATAGAGATACGCTTACGCTTACGTGAGTTTACCTTCAAAAATTTTCGATTACATGGCACCTTTGACCTAGCCATAAGATGTACTACTTCAAAAGCGATATGAAATCAGTTTTTTATATCAAATCAGCTTTACACATGTAACGTTACATAGAGTGCAACAATTAACTTTACTCCCCCGTGAGTTGTGTTCACTCTTTCTTTTTTGTATGCTTGCTATTCCTGTTTTTTACTAACTGAGCTGTATGAAGTAAACGATATCTAATCAGTTTTTTTTTTAAGATGAACCAGCGTTACATATGTAACGTTTCATAATGTGCGAAAATTGACTGCACTCCCCTGTGGGTCGTGTTCACTCTTATTAGTGTCTACTAATGTTACTGTTTTTTCTGATTTTGAGCTAAAGAAAATACAACTTCGAAAACGATATCAAATCAGACTTTACAAAAACAACACAATGACGAAACACTCGTACGCACACATTATTTTTTTCAACAACAATCATCACTATCTCAAACGTTTGTTTTTCGAAAGCTATTTCCACGTCCGGTTCACACTATTGCCCCTATAGAAGTTTCACCTAAAAATCGATCGATAACGGGTCACACAGTTGCTAGAAAATCCGAACATTGCTCACATGGATCGATTTAGAAACTGAACGAAAATATCAATTTTTTCATTTCGCATATTGCGAAACGATAATTCGATTCGATATCGATTTAGCAACGCAAATCGACATGCAATTTGCGCAATTTTTAAGGTCAATGTTGTATAAATATTTATAATGAGCTCAACACAAGATTTCGCGACCATTGAACGTTCTTTATTTACATAGCATCAAGGAATCTTTTCGATACGATGAAAAATATTAAAAAAACTAATCATTTACCAAAACTGTCCTAAAATTATTATTTTTAGATCTAATTTCTGTGAAAGGAAAATTTGATTTTAATTCTTAACATGGCCGATTCAATAAATAGATTAATTTTTGCTTAAAAATGAATTTATGCTAATATTTGAGATTATTATATGAATGTGTTTAGTTTTGGAGAAATTTTAATGTCTATAGGTCTTTGTATATTATAAAAATGATTTAATGAAGTTGTAAATAAATGAAAAATTTAGGTAAAGAACAAGCCTCGATAATATTTAATAGTTTTGGTTTTTATTTGTCAAATTTAGTCATGAGAAGATTGAATAAATTGGAAGACTAAATAAAAAAGAATATTGAAAATAAATTATGGAATGATGTACGTTAAAAGTTTCTATATTGATATGCAAAATTTATTATTCACTTGGACATATACATAAGTTATCCACCAGGATATATATTTCCATCTTTTCAGGAAACAGCATATTTATAATACAGGAACAAAAAAAAAAAAAAAAACGTTCCTAAGAAACGATATCAACTATAATTAGAACCTGTTTTGTTAATTTATTTTTGAAGTTAAGCAATAGATAGAGTAATCGATAAATAAATGTCAGTGTAAGGGATAATTTATATAGAATAATTTTTGAACTTCTAATCGAGAAAATCTTATTTTGTAGCAGTTGTCATTAATGTATGTGACGATGAATGTCACGAAACCGAATACAAAATAGCATTCTTCTTTGTTTTTATAAGTGTTCTTGTGAAATGGATACTTGAGTATGAGTTAATGATCGTTATGTCAAATTCTTATTAAATGAAACGTATATGTTGGTGTTAGTTAATGTTCAAAATTGTTTCATTCTTCATCGAACTAAAAATTTGTTTTAAATTGGAAATTTGTAATCTTCTATACAATGAATATGAATCATTTTTACAATGTGCGAAGTCCATAAAGTCTAGAAAATTGTCACATACATTGGCAGGGACCTATTGAAACATAAATGCTTATTTTTGTCACCATAATTTCATTATTTCTGTTTTATAAAGTTACATTATACAATACATGGAAAGACAGGATATTTCCTAGCGAATAACATGCGATTTTTATATTCAGGAAAACTGTAAATTTTGCAAGTCCATGTAGAAACCATTAGTGTACTTCATTTTGTACTTTGTTTTCAATTAAGTTTATCAATATGTACTAATTTTAGTTATTCAATCTTGACACGATAGAATTTGACACTTCATTCTTCAATTTTTTCTAATTATTCAATCTTAATATTGTACTTTTGACTTCATCACTGGCCATCAAAATAAAATTAAAGACATCTTCATAGTTAGTAAATTTGTTGTTAATTTCCTTACGTTTTTTGAATCATTCTCTGAATATTTCAAATTAGTTAACAAAATTACATCGAAAAAGATTTGCAATAGCAGTGATATGATTGATTGCCACCACGATTTTATCAAAGGTCGAGATAAGATGTGATTAATCATTATGAAATCTAATATTGTACTGATTGATATTTTTAGTCACATCAAAATAAAACAGATATTGTGCTAAAAATTACTTATTACATTAAATTTCTGTTTATAAACAAATTTAATTAGTGGAACATGTATTTATTATTATTATTATTTTATAAGCATGAAATGCGCTATGTTTATTTGTAGGTTATATAAATAAGATAATTATACGCAGCCTATTTAACATCCATTGCAGTGAAAAGCTTTCTCAATACATGAACAAAAGTTTGAATGTTTCTCTTTTTAACATGTAACTGTTATAAAAAGGGTTGTAATTTTATTTTTATTATAAAAACATTATTTTAAAGGCAAGTTATTAGAAACGTTACGCAGTCGATATTATTTGAATAATATAAAGTCTTTTATTAAAATAAATCATTCATATAGCTGGATTAATCATTTTGAATCAAAATAAGGATTCAATTATGCTATTTAATAAAATTTCGAACATATTTTTGTATAACGTTCCATATAAATAATTACATTCATTGATATTGAAGTTCAATTCACCATCAAAATAGTAGTATGCCCGATTATGTGACCCGTACTGATAAAAGTCCAGACACTTTTTATCGATTATATTAATTTAAAAAAAAAACATTTACTCATTAAATTGTAATCGTATACCTTTTTTCAGATGTCACAAACCTCAAGATTCGCTGTTTTCATGGAGTTCGGGATTCGACAATTTCGGTGGATTTGTGAACTGGGGATTCCTTCTCTTGTCGATGGGCGGAATCCGTTTATTTTTAGAAAATTTAATAAAGTAGGTTACTTTCAATAAACTTAAGAGAATCTAAATTTTTATAATATGTATTTGCATTTTTTTAGATATGGAATTATGGTTGATCCAATACAATGGTTTATAATGCTGACTGGACAAAATATAGAAAGCAGAGAACATCCTTCCGTAGTATTATTAGTTTGTATGTTCAAAACTATTGAAATGTGTTAAATCATTAAATATGTTTCTAATCTATTGATTTATTTATTTTTTAGATTCGTTCGTTCCTGTTGTGATTTGCTTGTTAATTGAAAAAGCCTTATCTGTGGTTAGTTTAACCAGAATTTATTTTGATTTGTTAATTTCTTTAGTTTAACTAATGATATACTTTTGTTTTAATTTTCAGGGAATATTTTCTCATAAATTCGGTATGTGGTTTCACATAGCGAACATCATCTTCTTCGTCTCCTTACCAGTAATTGTGATTCACAATAAAGCAAACCAATTTAGTTTCTGTTAGTAAATGTGACTTTTTGATACCAGTGGATTGATATTTGATTTATATTACTAAAATTAGTTTTTGAAACATAATCTAAATCGCTTTCAATCTGCTTGCATCTGTATTAATATATTGAATCACATCATTATTCAATTTTTTTTTTGTCACAGTCGGCGCTATGTCAGTAAGCATGCTGTACTTAATTATGTTCTTAAAATTATGGAGTTACGTACAAGTAAATTATTGGTGCAGAAAAGCCCAGAGAAAAGCTCAAGCAAAAAGCACGTTACGTCGGCAAAGTTTATCGGCACCAAACTGGAGTTAGTATAGTCAGATTTTGCAAATATTTTTCAAAGGCTTTGAATCGAAACATACTCGACGAATGTGTATAGTGCCAGTTTCTTTCAAATATTTACATATTCATTACATTTGAGATACATGTCCAATTTTTACATTTGCAGCCTTGTCGGACTGGATAAATCCAGATTTTGTGCAAGATCGTAAGTCAATGTGTTGTTTTCATGTTTCTCTAACTTATCCTTTGTGTGATTCTATAAAACATTCTAATTGTTACGTTGTGTGTTTGTGTGTAATACATCACATCTAATCGTTAAAGGTGTTTGTTGGTTATGTTTTTCCATTAATGCTTACCTTTTTCAATATCACTAATTTGTTTTTCCTTTCGGCACTTTTATTTATTTATCGAAATGTTCATAATATTCAAATTTTTGATAGAACAAAATCGTTTTCAGAATCGTTGGAAGATGAAAAAAACGGTACTTGCGATGATACAGACTCTGCAATAGTGAAATATCCAGACAATTTAAACGTAAAAGATTTATTTTACTTCATGCTCGCACCAACTCTTTGCTATGAGTTGAATTTTCCTAGGACTACTCGGTAAATTAGATTATGGATCGAAAATGTAATGCAATTCGTCGAGATTGATTTTTTTTAATGTTGCAGTATACGTAAGCGATTCTTGATGAAACGCATTCTCGAAGTGGTGTTGGGAATACATTTAATTCTTGCACTTTTTCAACAATGGATGATTCCATCCGTGAAGAACTCGTTGATTCCGTTCACTAATATGGATTATATGCACTTGTCTGAGCGACTTTTGAAACTAGCTGTAGGCTTTTTATAGTAATTTATATATTTATTGCTTACACTAGCGGCTATTTTAATTTTCTGCAAATTTTTCATTTACAGATTCCTAACCATTTAATTTGGCTGTGTTTCTTTTATTTGACTTTTCACTCATTTTTGAATTTGATGGGTGAACTCTTGCACTTTGCTGATCGCAATTTTTACAACGATTGGTGGAACGCGACCAACATCGATGTATTTTGGCGCACTTGGAACATGCCAGTACACCGTTGGGCCCTGAGGCACGTTTACGTACCGACTGTAAAAAGAGGCTACAGCAAATTTGTGGCTGGTTTGCTGGTGTTTTTCATTTCAGCATTCTTTCATGAATATTTGGTGAGTTCTTTATTTGAAATGCCCCTATACATATCAAGCATAAGCGCCTTTTTATACAACGGCTTAAAAATGTTCGTAAACAAAATAAGTGACAAAACTTGTTATACAGTGTGTTGAAATGTAATGTAAAGGTTTAAAGGGATGATAGGTCATGTCATTCGGAATATTTTATGGTAAATATACTTCAGTCAAAAGTATTGTAGTTTTCTGGTTTTTGTTATTTTTTCGATTTCTATGAAAAGATTCAAAACCCTGCACTTGTATACTAATAATTTCCAAATGAAAGGTAACATAGTAGATAAATCCTATTTTTTTGTTTGTTTGTTGTGTATTTAATCCATAAATACAAACATCTATATCAACACAATACTATTAAAAATACATGATTAGTTATTAAAAATTTCTTGAAGTAAAGGGAAACTAGGGTTTTTTTTTGCAAATATTTCTTGTTAAAAAAAAAAAATAAAGCCCAAAGATTTCAAATCTTCTGAAAAATATCTATGTTTAAAGCTCTTTCGATTGATGTATTAAACATATAGGTATCTAATCAATTTCCAAAACTAGGATGGATACACCAAACTATAGTCCGAGTACATGAAATAAAGATATTTGCTTCCTTAAAATCACAACAAAGCTGAATTTTGGTATGAGCTTTGATATTCTAGTTTTTAAACAATGTTAAAAAATAATATCGATTCGGGATTAGCACAAAATTTTACATAGAGTTAAAGGTCACCGACAACAATTTTTCGTGAATAACTTGTTGACCGTTATTTTCACAGAAAAATATTGATTATAAAATCTGTAACTTAACAAATTTCCCACAAAAAATATATAATGACTTTTATCAATATTTATATTGATTGTTTCGTTTTCAGGTTAGTATACCCATTCAAACCTACAGGATTTGGGCATTCACCGGAATGATGGCGCAGATTCCTCTGTCTTACCTTTCGAGGTTCATAGAGAAGAATTACGGCCCTCGTTGGGGTAACATTATCGTATGGAGTTCCATTATCCTCGGTCAGCCGCTAGCGATTATGATGTACTATCACGATTATGTGATCAGCCATTTCACTTGATATTCTAATTTGTATTTGTTTCGATCAGAATTGAAAAAAATGTTGCGTGTTCGTTATAACTGTCTAGTGTTGTGTTAATTATTATTTTTTATACAAGTATTCATTGTATGATTATATAAATCGTTCATTAGTGAATTTTTATATATTTAAAATGTCGAAATGATTTTGAGGAATTATTCAAAAAGCCATATATAATTAATCTATGTATATTGTAAATAAGTTTTCATATTATTGTTTTATTATTCGAAACTTGAATTGAAGTTTCTTGATATGTTTTTTGTTGTTATTTGAATTTATTTTCTGGTTTTTATTACTACCAGTGATTATTTTTTTAACGTTTTTCGATAAATTTGTGATATTCCGATATATCGTTTTCTCCTTATGAAAATTTTTATTTTATATGAAACGTATATTAATCCGGTGCAATAATAAATGTCCATGTTCGCAATAATAAATGTCCATGTTCGAAATAGAATATGTCGTCGATTCGATGAATAATGAAAAAATGTGTAATTGTATTACCAAAAATTTGTTTTATTGATTTATTTACGAAGACTGTTTTTATAATGATTTTTTACAATTGTGAAATAAGAAATTTAATGTTACCGTTTTTTTATATAATTAAAAATATCAGCCAAGCTGAGCAAAAAAAAATATATATAGAAATCAATAAAATATTATACTAATAATAATTTTTTGTATTATTTTTTTTAATTGTTAATTCTGAATTGAGCATTTTCTTGATTGTTAAGAAAACGTCTCGATTGAGTAAACATATACTGCACGGACCGATACAATATAAAGTTTTTCTTTTCACCTGACCAAACATTCCTCACCTTAGTTTAATACAAAAAAAATGAAAATAGATTATTTTGCAATTCATTGAATGTTTTTATCGAATATTTTTATCTGCATTACTTCATCGACTAGCGTACAGTTAGATGAGACAGGTGAATCCATTCGTGAACACCTGTTCACGTGTAAGGATGTGTAGTTATCTCAGGGGTTTCGTCAAAGAAACCAAGGGTCCTTGAGCCAATGACACAGCATTTATTTTGGACACCAATTTAGTGACGATGTTCATTTGTCATTTCGTTATGTAGCGGTGAATGGGAGTGTTGGGCCCTAATACCCCATGTGTGTATGTCATGTGGAAATAAGAATGTCTGGGCAGCGAGGAAGTGAACAGATGCGTAGGCATCTATTCATTCCTTACGTTGTTCTTAATGGGGAAGGTGGGCATGTTGGGTTAGTGATGAATATGATGAAGGTGTATGTAAGTGAGATGGGAAAGTGGTGGTGTTAAATTTGTTGGGGAGTGTTGACTTAGGATGGTGGTGATCTATATATGGTCCATCGGTTCTCAAATTTTTTTTTTAATTGATGATTAATTATTGATTGCAAAAATAATCCACGTCACAACCTTTATTATTAAATGTACAAATAATCTGTATCAATACAAAACATATTCATTGTAATGCATACTTCAATACAAATAATTTTAAACAACAAACTTTTAATATTCCATATACTTCAAATTTCTAATTAAAACTAATTTTATGAAAGTCATAATAAAAATTAATATATTTTATTTATACGTCTAATAACCAGAGTTTTAAACATAATCATCAAAAATAAAAATATTACAATGATCAAATTATCGATAGCTGAAGAAAAAACAAAAACTGGACACATAAAAATAATTCTTATTCATTCATCTAAAGTTTAAATTATTTTTTTAAAATTTTATTTTAATTATTAACAATATAATGCATAGTCCAATAGCAATATTGTTTACTATCGCCTAAACCAGGGGTTCCCACCGTTGACACACCCAAGTGCGCATTCAAAAAAATATCGGTAGGACGGCGGGAACCCCCTATTTTTTCAATTCAAAATTCACCACGAGCACACTCAAATAGGTATAATTATGAGCGCACACAAATCTGACCGCAGGCACAGGGTTGGGAATCCCCGGCCTAAACAAATCAGGCACTGGAAGAAGGAGAAGCAGTTTTGAAGCATCGAGTTGATAACCTCGGTACCCATGTAGTAGTAAACTGGCTCAAAAATAGATTTGTACTAGTAAAAATTTACATCTCCAATGTCCACGTTTCTGAAACATCAAAATTATTTTTGTCAGATCCAAGAATTGAATTCAAACCTTGAAAAACATTCAGAAAATTTTTGGTACATTCATCTAATCTAATAAACACAAATTTCATTATTAATCTGTAATAAATAATTATTAATTAAATAGTTATTCACAAAATGTATGTACAATTGTACATTAGGGTGTCCCTTATATGGGGCAATTTTTTTTTTTTTTCGCGAAATCCGATACTCTCAGACTCTAAATTTATTCTATTTGACTTTAAGCACGTATTAGTGAAATACTAGCCCTCTAGGATAACGTTAGCCCGTGCCAGATTGGGGTGAAAGTTAAATGTGGAAATTAGTACTGAGTTGGTAAGGTATAATTTCAAATTTCGTACCAGTGCAGAAAATTAAACAAAAATTTATTTAAATCTGAATAAATAATCATTTTACATTAAATAAAGTAACTATCACTGAGAATATTTTCGTTTCAAAGTGCCCTTTTTACAATCAGGATACATCTTTCTATGTTCTTGTACACATCGAAACAAATATTGTTTTTGTTCCTCTTCTACTGTAATCAGACCATGGAAATCTTGCATCAACTTTACAGATCTTTCAGCTGTATCATTCACTACTTTAATCAACGACGCAGTATTTTTGGCTTCCAAAAATGTGGCGTTGGTTTCCC
>JAOXNN020218578.1:0-15808 GCA_028571205.2 Hydropsyche betteni
CGCCCATATAGTTTATGGGCATACTTCAACCCAAAACAATGCGTTCCATTATAAATCGCGCCGCGACTAATCGCCTGGCCTGATAATACACTTCGACTGTAACATACACATTCCAAGGTGGCTTTCCCCGATTTGATTTCATTCTAGTTGGATTACGTCCAGGCGCGGCTCGTGCATGGTACTGCGGCGCGGCACGACGACTGGTCCAAACACAATCCGTCCAACGACAACTTGTCCAAAACGAGCTGGACGAGTTGTCGTGGACGAATTTTCCGTTGGACGAATTGTCCGTTGGCCCAATTGTCGCTTGGACGAATCGTCTTGGACAAGTTGTCGTGCCACGCCGCAGTACCATGCACGAGCCGCGCCTGATTCCGTCCAGAGGTTTCGGTCGGGTTCGTTTTTCGCCCGTGCGGCTTTCGGCCAAAAAGCGCGCGCCGCGCTCCCCTTTCCCGCCAAAAGTTAAGCAAACCCCCGACACTTGCAGGGCGTTCACCATAGTGGGGCTGCTGCTGGTGGCGGTGGGCACCGGCGGCATAAAGCCCTGCGTCTCGGCCTTCGGCGGCGACCAGTTCAAAATGCCCGAGCAGGCGAAGCAACTGGCCACCTTCTTCTCGCTGTTCTACTTCGCGATCAACTCCGGCAGCTTCGTGTCCACGTTCGTGACGCCCATCCTCAGGATGGACGTGCACTGCTTCGGCGACGAGGACTGCTATTCGCTGGCGTTTGGCGTTCCCGGGATATTGATGATCGTATCCATAGGTGAGACGGTTGTTGGGTTTTTTTTTTTTTTTGAGAATGTTGATTCTGGTGATGGGCTGGTTGTCGAATCGTATTACACGGGGTGGGAACGGTCTGGACCGGGATAGTGATGATCGTATATCTGAGAAGTTTCCAATGAGAATTGGAATACCGATAGTTTTTAGGACCTGTATACTAGAGCAGTGCTCTGTAAAATTTTCTCACTCACGGCTCACCAAAATTCTTCTTAGGATTAAGCGGCACACCCAAAGCTAAAATATATAGGCAGTGGAAAATTTTCGTGACCCCCCCGACACACAATCTTCAAAAACTCAATGATGTATGTATGCTATAAAAGTAGTACATGAAAATTTAATCTCGTCCCCCCTCCCGTGTAAAAGGAGACAGAGCAAAAATTTCTTTCAAATAATTTATCTCGATCAAACTGTATCACCATAATATTATCAATTTACTTATTTTCTTCGGTTCATTTTTTTAATATTCTATACTACATTTTGAAAAATAGACAATATTGTGAAAAGTTGTAAAATGTCAAATACATTGAATTCAACCATGGCACACCTGTATCCGGCTCACAGCACACCGGTTGCGGAGCACTGTACTAGAGGGTCGTTGATTTGTGTTTACAAGCACTATCGAAACTTCGATGGCTTTTTTTTAGAACAATGAGTGGCTATTTCGCTTTAATATTTTGGCATGTTAATGCTGTATGGGTAAACTATCGGTATGCCAATTTTCGTTGGAATCTGAGAGATCCAGATCGTTCCTTCTCCTCGTTAGTTCATTAGTTCGACTTGCAATATCGCTCAAACGACGCCTCTTCTAAGACCGTTGCGTCGCTTGTGACGGTTGTGTTCCCTCTCTTCTCGATCTGCTTATTTACTTTATCGTTTTTGCTAAGCAAGTCGGACTAATAGTCCAGTCAATAAAGACGAAAAATGGTCAAATTTTCTAAAAATACTGGAAAGCTAGATTTTGGAAAGAAGCTTGATATTGTAGTTCTTATACAAAATTCAAAAAGTCTATATCGATTTTAGATTTGCATAAAATTTACGCGAGGTCAAAGGACGCCGAAAATTATTTTTCCTGAATATCTTGTTAGCTGTCATATATTTACAAAAATATAAAGTGTTTAAAAATTGTAGCTTAAAAAAAATCCTATAGAAAAGATACGATGACTTGTATTCGTAAGAGTAACCGTATTGGAGATAATTAGCTTTAAAAAGGTGTCACGAATAGCATGGAGTTCTTGACGGATTACAGATTTACGTGGGGAGCTCACAAAAATCGTAGAAAATGTTTTTGACTCGTAAACAAAATTACTTATTGAAACGTAATAATTAATATAATTATATACTTCTTGAGACCTATTTTATGTGGTATCAGTGTTAATGATATGAGATATTTACATATGATTTCATGTCCTCGACATTTGTCCGTCGAGAATTGCATACTGTTTGTAACAACTCTTTAAAGCTAATTATCTCCAAAATAGTTACAATCCAATAGTTAAAATTCAAAATAGCGAATTTCTTTAAGCTACGATTATAATTCACAATATATTCCTGTAAATATGACAGTTAATAAGATATTCAAGAAAAACCGTTTTTTTTATGCAAATCTAAAATCGGTGTAGACTTTTTGAATTTTGTATAAAAACCACAATATCAAGCTTCTTTCTGAAATCTAGATTTCTTGTGGTTTTTCGAAATCAAATATATTTTGTGTCACATTTATTGTTCTGAAAATTAAATAAAATTAATATAAATTTAAGCGTCTATTAATTATATATTTAATTATGTTTCTAGTTGTATTTTTACTTGGAAAACCTTTGTACGTTATGCGAAAACCTGCTGGAAATCTTTTAGTACGAGTATTCAAATGTATTGGAGTGAGTATATAAAAAAATAATCAAAATCATTATTATTATTTATATTTAGATAAATGTCGGTCAATTAGTACTAATCACAATGTTATATAAAATTAATGCGTTCGCAATAAATCTAAAATACAAATTTAAAAAAATCAATATTTCAGCATGCCGTTTCACGTCGAAGAAAATTGAAAAAGAAAGAAAAAAGAGATCATTGGTTGGAGTATGCAGATGATGAATTCGACAATGTTTTTATAAACGACGTTAAAGCCGCTCTGAAAGTTTTACTTTTGTTTGTTCCTTTGCCTGTATTTTGGGCACTTTTTGATCAACAGGTAAATTTTCACTATACTGTGCCAGGTTGAATCGAATTATTGTAAAATGAAATGTAAATAAATTTCAGGGATCTCGATGGACATTCCAAGCTACAAGAATGAATGGTGATTTAGGTGGAGGGTTTATAGTGAAACCTGATCAAATGCAAGTTGTCAACCCGTTGCTAATTTTGATATTTATTCCTCTATTCGAAGTAGTAAGTTAGATTTGTGATCAAAATAAATCAAATAAAAAAATGTTTACCTAAGAAATTCAATCATAAAAAACTCAAACTGGAAATACGTACTTTTAGGCTATTTACCCAGCTTTAAAATGGTGCAAGATAATAAGAAAACCGTTGCATAAAATGATTCTTGGTGGTATGCTAGCTGCAGTCGCTTTTATATTATCAGCGGTCGTCGAAATTGAACTAGAGGTAATTTAAAAAGTAAAAAATATATTATGTACTTGTTTATTCAGACGTATAATCCTATTTGTTTCATTTCATGAAAATTTCAAATAAATTTAAGCATCCTCGTTATATTTATTTTGATTTTTTTCTGTTTCAGAATACTTATCCGGTACTTCCAAGTCAAGGAGAAAGTCACCTGAGAATGTATAATGGCTATAATTGTCCAGTGGAGGTGAAATACTTGGACAGTATTAATGCGAACTTTACAATGCAAGCTCTCAGCAGTCATCCTTATTTGTCAGTTGATTCTAAAGACGGACCGGTAAATTTCGAAATTTCCCAAATAGGTACAAAAGACTGCCCCGATTTCCCGGTCGATAAAAACGGGAAAATCACCCTCTATGATAAAACATCTTCTTCGATGTTCATTAGCAACGGGGAGTATTTAGAATTCAAAGACGACAGTGATAAAAGTTCCAAAGGATATCCAGTAGTTAGGTGTGTATTTATTAGAATTAATTAATTAATTTCACAATCGTAAATTTTGTCAGTTTTATAACAACAATGATCAAATAGACTCAATGATATATTATTTAATAAATTTAGAATTACACATGTTTCATTCAACAAAATAAATTTAAATTGAAGAACAATTACACGTCCTTAATTGTTCACTGTCGATATGTTTTCCGCTATTTTAATCAACGAGTTCTGGAAGTTGAGCTCACGCAATGTACCAATAATATTTATGGAAATTTATATCGTTCTTATAAGAAGGGGAAATTAGTCAATAAAGAATTTAATGATCAAAGCAAAAGATATTATACTGATGCAACAATATTCATTCTTATAAACGCAATTCATAATTCTTAGAATTGATTTAACAATAAGTGTTCATGTGACTTTTTATCTGTCAATGAAAATCATTTATGTTAGAACATGTGAATTAATTTTCTCGTTCAGTATTCACACTGAATAATAATTGTTATGCTTTCATATATTTTTCATAAAATGATACATCCTATTTTTTACAAGGGTTCTGAGGACTTTCGATGGTACGATAATTTTCCAAGACTCGGATTCGAAAGATGAAGTGTTGAAAATATCGAATAACAGTGTCGCTATACGCGAAGAAATAAAACCATCAAAATATAACATTAAAATCGACGACGAAGTCATTATCCAAGATCAGTCTCTAGAACTAGGAGGTGTTTACGCTATCATTATCTTGAAAGATACTGCCAAAATTGAACGAGAAGGTCAATATGTAAGTAAAAAATGCATCTTAAACGATTTTTTTATAATTGGTGCCCTACCATAGGCGTAGATTTCATATGTTTGGACTATATTTACATGTTTTATTTTAATCTAGTAACTTGAGAATAACATACAATTAATAATTCTTTCATAATCATTCAATGGGTGTCATCGATGTTTTAGTTTAAGAAAAATTCAATGTATATAATGTTTATGTACTCTTTTCAGGATCACGGAATAGTACAAATAACACCATCAAACAATGTGCACATGATGTGGCTACTTCCTCAATACATTGTACTTACCATGGGAGAAGTTATGTTTTCGGTCACAGGCCTCGAATTTTCTTTTACACAAGCACCTGCCAGCATGAAATCGGTACTGACAGCTGGATGGCTTTTGACTGTCGCATTTGGAAATCTCATTGTCATTATCGTTGCTGAAGCACAAGGATTCAGTAGCCAGGTGAGTTTTTTTAAAATCTTAACTATAGATTTTTTAATCAATGAAAAGATTAGAGAAACAAGAAAAGATAATAATGAATCTTCTTTTAGCTGTATGTATTAGTCAGGGTTCTAACAAATTTACCCTGTGGACATAAACCTCCTCGTGCAAAAAACTCCTCAACAATTAAAACCCCCAGATAAAAATGATAAAAATTACTTAAAAATATTAGTTGATCTATATGGAAATGTACGTTGTGCGGCAATAAAATATGAGCAATTTCCAGCCATCTTATAATAATAATAAAATTAAATATCAAATCAATCAATTAATGATTGTGTTATGTCTTTTTATCTTAATATATGAACTTTGCACCAATTTATCGTAATACTTTCGAATAAAGTGCAATTATTAATAATTTTATCGAAACACAAAATCGAGTGTATGAAATTTCAAAACAAACGCAATCCGTCCATTCACGGGCATCATAGATTAACATTTTTCATAATTGAAAGACTTTTTTTTTAATAAATCTGTATTTTGCTGACTGATAAATTAGTATTGGTATTGACTATTTTATTTAAACACTGACTTTTTATTATAAATACTTCCAATTTCTATAAAATACTTATTTTAATCCAAGGGTTAATTGGGTTTTTACACAGGGGGTTAATGCCATGTTTTTTATGGGAGGTTAATGTCCAGGAGTTTTATAAGGGGGGGTATATGTCCCGATATCATTACCCAATTCATAATAACCATTATAAATTACAGGTAGACGAATTCTTCTTATTCGCTGGACTTATGGTAGCCGATATGATCATATTTTGGCTAATGACTCTGAAATACGAATATGTGGAGGTTAGTCCAACATCAGAAGAAGAACCCGACATGCAAAAAAGTCCATTGCCCATTTCGGACTCTCCGAGTGATGACAACATTTTACGCGGAGGAGGAGACCAAAACAACCAAGACGATCAAAACCCGAAACCCGAAGAAACCCAAAACCCAACAGACGAAACGAAAAACGAAGTCGACGGCCCCAAAACGGCCGCAAACCCGACCGCCGAAGATGACGTCGTTTTGCGTCAAAAGGACGAAAAGGACGAACGGAACGAAAACGACGCCGGAAATTCGAAAGATGTCGAAATTCCGGAACAAGCTGAAAAGCGGAAGGGTCACATTGACGAATCGTCCGCAGCCAGGACGGACGAGGAGCAAAAGTCGTCCGACGATAATGGCGAGCCGAAAAATTCCGATGTGGCCAACTGATGGTCGGCGATATTGTAATGTTCGTTTAGTTTTTATTTTTTAAGTCTAATGTGTGTTTCTTATTATGTTTTATTGAAAAATTCTTTTGGGGTTTTTGTTTTATGGAAAAACTTCGATTGGAGCATATTCATTATATAAATGTGAGATTTTCAGTTCGCTTTGATTTGATGTTTAATTTTGTTCAAAAGTGTAGGAATTAGTTAAAATAATATTTTTATCACAAAAATGTTTGTATTATATTTCATGAAGAATATCTACTTTATTTACGCAGCATGATGTTTTATCAAAAAAAATAAAAAAATAATAATAATGAAAAATATCAATTTAATATATACACGGTCTTTTATTTATTCGATTATCACTTATTTTGAAAAATAAATACATTCACACGTTTAAAAAAAGTGCAAATTATGTTTCCTAAATACCACAAAGTTAAATTAGTTGAAAAAATGAATCAAGATACAAATTACATAATTGCACATAATTTTTTATTATTTTTTTCAAAGTAGAAGTTGAATAACAAATAATCATGTACCAATGAATACTCGTTTTGTCATAAAAAAATCGAGTTAAACATGTGGTAATAATCTAAAGATATTATGCTTTTTTCATATAATTATTTCTCACAGTGAATACCTCTGGATCTCTAGATTGTTTCTGAGAATTTTTTTTATGAATCTTTTTTGTGGGTACAGCATCATCTTTTGCATAATGCATGAACCAAATGGTAAAGACCAATTTCACCTGACATAACGAATTTTGCATCTGAATATCTATTATAAATGCACATTTACTTGTTAGTCCTGTAATTATTGAATAAGCTGATTATATAAAATAATCCCATAACTGAATAATATTTGAATGTGTAATGAAACTTTCTAGACGATAACATTTTTAAGAGTTCTCGTGTCAGATTAAATATGACTTTAGCATATTTTTTGTTTACTTTATTATATTTTTCACATATCTATAAAATCGGAAAGTTATAATTTAAGATACACATATATTCACAAATGTAATTTTTGTTAATACATATAATGTTTGTATAGTTATTTTTTATAATATGATATCATTTTCACATTCTTTCTTACTATAACGATATGACAATATAATATTTAACTCATATTTATTATCCTGTAACCATAGATTATTTAGAAAATGATTATGTATTTTTGAAATAATATTCAGATATAGATTGTCGTTATTGATACGTCTTAATATATAAAACAATTTGAAATATCAATAAACGACCTCCAAATCGATAAATGGAAGCCTGTTTCGAAATGCTTTTGCCAATTTTTGGCGCGAAGTGTTGCATAGTTGTCGTCTGATTTTCGAAATTCGGTCAACTTGAGTAATCTGCATGGTATATCGAAAGTTGCCTAACAAATGAAAACAGATAAATTACATTCGTGATTTTAAATTCATTGACAAAAGAGATATTTTTTTAGTACGGTCATCAAATATCATAATCTGTTACAGATATAAATTTTGCATGCACTATATACTTTTCTGAGAGATAACCACTTTTTTATTTGAAAATTCTAGCAAAAATGATTCATATTATAATTCGACAAATATCATGCGTAATATTTGTACAAAATAAAATACGCACCATACATTTTTGTATGCATGCCATAATTTGCACTACACAATGTGTAGGTACTTGTTCGATTTCTAGTCGCGTTATTGGGTCATTGAAATTATTCAATTATGCATTTTCTTTTAAATTTATAAAAAAAAACGAATCATCTCGCATTATAATCATCGAACGAAGTTTTCAATAAACACTGATTTTCTTTCCAAACTTTAATTTGCAAATTCAAAACATAAAAACATTTCGCCCACGAATCACGTGCAAAGTTCCGTTATTGACTACATTTACAAATCACACTTTCTCAACGCAAACAGTCACAAAGAAATGCAAATTGAAAGTTTTATATCCGTTCGATAAATTTCGATAAACAAGTATGCGAATTTAAATTGCACGTACTAAAAATTCATTGGTAGTTTCATTTCGAAAGAATACAATATTGTATGTGTACATATAATATTTTACGTCAGTACTCAAACTTCTATCCAGGCATTCAACCTTATCATAATTTGCTATAATTTAAAAGCGTAACATTCATGATGACAATGCTTCAAATGAATGCGACGCAAAATATCGGGGAAAACCTTTTCAAAATGACGTCATCTTTTCATCATATGATTCAATCGATTTTTTCAATTTATTCGAATAATAGGTGGTTTTTTGTCGCACTGAACGTAAATAAATATTTGCATACGACAATTCTTTCTATTCTTAGAAGTTTTGTTCTTGCTCGATGCGCTGATGACTTTTTAATGGTGAACGTATTGAGGCTATCGGGTCATAATTACTTACACTAAAAGGCGCGAGTGGGCAATATTGATGATAATTACGACATTCTATATTCGATAGTTATTTACTGAAATATATTAGATTGAATATTTGCTCGAATCAATACAAAATTTTTGATATGTCTGCATTGTTAATTTTAATGTGGATACATCATTTAGATACACGAATAGGTAAAAATTGTCATTTGTAAACTGCAAACCATAATTTAAAGAGCGGCGTCAATTGTTTGTTGTTTTCTTTTTCAATTTGCTAACATCCTTTTGATTTCACTGTGGAAAATATAATGCCAGTAATAAGGAAGTGAACAGTTTCATTTCTTGAAAGAGTTAATTTAGAATCGCATTGTATATACCAGTGCTCCATAACCTTTTTCGTACATAAGCGATATTTTCGAAATTTCGCGACACACTTACCAGGGTAACCATATTTCTTAGAATTTAAAAAAAACAGTTTTATACGTAAAAAAAACAGTTTTATACGTTAAATAATTTTAAAATATTTACCTCGAAGAACTATCAACATCATTAAAGAAATACACATAATTTTTTTTTTCAGGACGTACAATTGTATAAAAGGAAAAATTGAAAAAAAAACATATACTTATATTTTCTGATCGTATAAAAACAATTATAAATTAACAAACAATAAATTAGCTATAATTTTTCAAAAAGAATCCTCAGTTTATTTTGATTAAAAAAAATTTGCTTTACTTTACTTTCGTTTCTTTATTTTTTACAAACTAACATATTTTTTTCCAACAGAAAGTATATCAAATTATAATTTTGCGAAAACGATAAGATAGATAAATACAAAGCACAAAAAAAACCAAGATTTTTCTGACCAAAACTAGACGTTTGGTTACCTTAAGCACACCATAAATGAAAACTATTTACATACATGTGTTTTTCTGAATATAAATTACATTAATTTTAAATTAAATGCAATTTAATTTGATTTTTTTTCTTGTATTTTGAAATGTGCCGCGGCACAGTCAACACCGTCTCGTGGCACAGTGGTTATGGAGCACTGGACTATAATATGTACACAGTGGTTGTGGACTATAATATATACGAACACTCTACTATTGTTATGAGTATAATATAAATATTAATCAAATGATAAATGCTTATTTTCCCTATTCAAATTGTTTCACATTTTAAATACATTCATCTACCAACCGCACCAGACACTGCTCAACCTCATAAAAAAATAAAATAAAAATGAGAGACTCCTACACTGGCTGCAGTTATCATATCAATAATACAAATATCAATGAGCACAGAAACAATCCTTTTCTAGATAGTTTCAGATTTATAAGGTTGTTGGATTTAAATTTCCCAGTTAAATAACCCAATTTAAATAACGTGTTGTTATTTTTGAAATACAGATGTAATTCCGTTCGTTTATGGATAAATTTAGTCAAAATGGAGTACGATATCGTGACATTGTATCAATTTTTTTGTGGGATCAATTGAATGATATTATCTTCGAATGAATGTGGTTGATATAGGATAGTGTCACATGTTATACATACATTTTTAAAGCTTAAGATCGACGTTTTCCTGATCGCGTGATTTCTGAAAATTCTAACGATGACTTGACACCATGCGATTTTTTCCTCCGAGATTTTGCAAAGTCTAAAATCTATACTAACAAACCACAAACAATTCCTGAACTGGAAATAGAAATTCAACACGTCATTGCTGAAATTGAGCCATCTGATTTAGAAAAAGTCAGATTATGTGTTGTATTTTCGTTGTCTCTATTATTTTTTTGTTTGTTATATTATATTATACATATTCAAAATAAGAACAAAATAATTCAGTTTAAGGTATGTATAAGAATTTTATCTAATAACTATAAAGAAACAATTAGAAATACGTTATCATTAATACATACAGTAGAACCTCTATTATCCGGATTTTCAGATTGATCCAATATTTTTTTTTTAATAGGTAGCAGATTTTACGATTTTTTTTATATAAACGTTTCCAAAAATTTACGAATATGAGAGATTCAAATATGAGGGTGATCAAACTAAAACCTAATAGGAATTTTAATTTTAAAATAATCTTTACAGCTTAAGTGGTAAAATAATTTATTTTCAAAAAAAATCGCTTTATTCAAAATAAAATAGTTTCTTTGTTTAAAAAACTTGGGATTAGAAAACTTTTCAGAAATTCCTTTAAAAATGTGACTTCATTAATTATTCCATTACATACTGTGCATAATTGCATAATTACGCACACAACCTTTAGGTATTTTTTAAACGTATTTACAGAATATTTATTTTCACTATTTTTGGCTATTTTATACTTAATGTGAAATCGTCATGATAGTATATTCATCGGTTTCCAAGATAATAATTATTAACGAAATCACAATTTTTAATGCCATCTGTGAAAAGTTTTTTAATCCCAAGTTTTTCAATCATAGAATTTTTTTATTTTGTATAAAACAATTGTTTTTGAAAATAAATTATGTCAATTTTTTTTCGAATGGGAAGCCCACCATCCTGCTTGTTATATGCACCCCACTCTATGCCAGCTTCCTGAATCGGGTTAGTTGGGTACCAGCAACACTAGGCAAATCTATGGGCGCCACATTTACATTTACTGAGAACTCTACATTTAATTTTTACCAAGCAATCGCGAAGAACTGCTTTCCAGGGAGCATACGGAATGCCGAGGCGAGGAAAATTTTAACGAAATATGTCTTTCCGCGAGCCGACCCTCTTAGCGAAGATACGGAATGCACGAAAGGCAGATTTCGAGGATACGAGGTCAATGTTGGAAGATGGCAAACGATCGGAAAACATGTCCGGATGTGGTATGATCCAGGTCCTGAAAAATTATGTTACTATCACTTTTTGGCACAGACTGCCGCATTCATCTGGCAACGCCTTGCCAGTGGATAACTAATAGACTACTAACGATGATGACGATGACTATCACCACATAAGCTGTAAAGATCATTCCGAAAACAAGATTCCTATCAACTTTTAGTCAGACCGCCCCGCCGAACCAACATAATTTCGTTAACCACACGAAAACATTTCAATCGATCCGGACAACGGAGGTTCTGCTACAACACGCGAACACATCCACGAACCATCCGCCGCACACGCAGCCCAGCCGCAACTACACAACCGCAACCACCAGCAACCATTCGAAAGCAAAACGGCAACAACCGAAGAGTGGGAGACCACACCACGGGCCGCGGCCGCCGAGGGGCCAGTCGCACTGGGCGCAGCGAGCGGCCATCATGGCGCAAGTGAGCACGTCCGGCGCGGCGGTTTGCCCGCCGCGCGAATACGGCCCTTGTGGGCTTCGGCGGTTCGGACGGTTTTCGGGCGCGCGCGCTCATGGCGTTTGCGCGGGAACCTGTTCGCGAGGTTCGCCGTTTGGTCGAAAAGCGCGAGCGTTCGTTGAATTCGACCGTGCTTGAAGAGTTGTTTTTTCGGTGTCACGATAACTTGTCCAAGGGCAATTCTTACGACGAAGACTAAGACTCGTCTTGAAGACGATTCGTCAATTCGTCCGAGACCGTCCAAACGATCATTCGTATGAAAATAATATGTGCAAAGACAACTCGTCTAGGATAATTCTTACAAGCGACAGTTCTTCCGAGAAAATTCACCCGAGCTACAATTCGTCCAAGACCGTCCAAACGAAAATTCGTACAAAAATAATACGTCTAAAGACAATTTTTCTAGAACAATTCTTCCAAGAAAATTCACTCAAACGACAATTCGTCCAAAACCGTTCAAACGAAAATTTGTACAAAAATAATATGTCCAAAGATAATTCATCTAGGATAATTCTTCCAATCGACAATTCTTCTAAGACAATTCCCCCAAACGATGATTCGTCCAAGACTGTCCAAACGACAATTTGATAAAATAATTTGGCAAACCTGAAAATTTTCCTGGTATCCTGAAATCAACTAATATGTGAGTAAATGATGATTTTGATACCTTGAATAGAATGTTTCGTAGCCTCTCTGAATCACGCACACGTAATTTTTAATCAAACATCAAATTGAAAATGAAATTACTATGTGCAGGTATATGTGCATTTACGTGTATAAACGTGATATGCAGTTTGCCAAATTATTTCATTCTCCACACGAATTGTTTTGGACGAATTGTTGTGGAACCGTTGTTTTCGGGCGGGTTTTTGACATTTTGGTTCGGATCCCAAGATGGTATCTTGTTTTTGATCATTTGAAATGCTTATTTTAATGATTTCTGTCATTGATGTGCATTTGTGTTATTCGAATAATGCAGTATTTAATGATATCATTGGGTTTATTAAGGTTAATTAATATTGGAATGTTTCCAGTGTTTGTGATTTGTTATTATTTTGACAATTGCATTTTTCTCCTAATATAATTATAGAGTTGCATATTGATTTATAATTTTTATTCATTAATGTGATTAAATATATGTATTATATAATATATGCATCGGTTTATTGATACAACTCATATTGCGAAATGTGCTACATTCATATATTAAACGAATATTTTATTTGAATTTTCCAAACACTACACACAATACATACTAGGTAAAGAAAAAAATTGTGTTTCGAATATTTTCGAAACGTGTTGTTTGTTTTAGAAAATATTTTTGGAATTTTTGGAAGTCAGTTTATGTGCTACAGGTTTTTTGAAAAAAAAATTTTGTTTTTTTTTTCGGTTTTTAAGCCAGTAATTAGAAAAAGAAACCGTATCAGTAAATTCAATTTTCGGTAATTCTGACATCCTTCATATATACGAGTATAACACATTGTTTATCACTTTTCATACCGAAGGTGATTAACTACAATTAAATTCAGTCACACAAACCATTACGTAAAATAATCGCTCTGCACTATCTGCGATTCCCATTTTCTTCATAACAAAAAACACAACAAACGATCAAAATGGCCATGAGCAATTTTCCACTTCTATTGTTTCAAAAGTCGACTTCCAAATAAGAAACCACTAAAAACAGAGCCGCCTTTGTTCCGAACACATTATTCTGATACTTTCTGAAATATCTAACATGGAAACTGCCGATTAATCGATAATTGTTGAGGTAATTATGTCCCGCATGCATAACGGTGTTGCAATACGTGCACTTGTTCGCTATCTATACTCACTTTTCGAGTCTTCGGTATTTAGGTGAAGATCTTTTTTATCTGAATGAAAAATTGTGCATTTCGAAACTTCAGTAATCGGGTCGATTGTTCACTGATCCACTTTGTTTATAAAGATCGGTAATTAAATGGTAAATTACGCTATTCGAACGAAAACGCATGTGAGCGAGAACGTGATGTGTAATTGATTATGTTTTATATGCCATAATTTCATGGTGAGTTTATTTTATGGAATCCGTTGCGTATTAAACGATTCGATTTTTTTCATTCGATACAATAACTAGAACTTATTTTTCAATATTTTTGAATTATAAAGTTAAAATTTGAAAAAAAAAAACGAAATCGCATGAAATGAAGATTTATAATGTCAATTTTGGTCCTAAAGGTTGCTGCACTCAACAGACATCTGAAGGTCAATAAACAAAATACCTTCGATAATGCATTTTGAGCATCATTTCATTGTTTCGAAATAAAAAAAAAAATTTAACTGATAATTTGAAGCTTGAAATGAAATGTAATTTTTTTCTATTATCCGTATCATTTTTGGAATATTTATAAATATAACAGTGATACACAATTCCAATTATATTTTATAATATGTAGGTTATATGAAAATATAGCAATCGAGTTATATTTCCGGTTTTTCATTTATTTATTAAAAAAGTCAATTGAATTCTGTGTAAATTTGAATTTTCGTGTTTATTGTATTTACGGTTATGAAATCTCAATTAGGGCAATTACATTTATTAAACGCTGTCGAGATAAATTAAACAATGGGATTTCATATAAAATTGACGTAAGTATATTTGATAAATAAAGACTCGTGATGCTTAAAATGCCTACTACGAGGAAATTTTTCTTATCATTTTATAAGTATTTTATGAAATTTATAAGTAGATAATTCTAATTGTAAATAATATGACCAAGATTAACGTACTCAATTACACTCTTATTGTTTATGATTATGAATCAAATATAATCGCCAATTATGATATATTATTAAGGTTTTATTTTAGTAATATTGAAATATACTTAACAATACATTATTTTTTTTACAGACTATTCCTTATCCCAGTTCAATAGCTTTCATTGTCAGCAATGAATTCTGCGAGAGGTTTTCATTCTACGGAATGAAAAGTAATTAACAATATTTTTCTTACTTTCCCTTAATACGTATTTTTATATCAATTATATTTTTCCAGCTATACTTTCTATATATTTGGCCGATAAATTGAGATACACTAATGACGATGCAGTCGTTATATATCACGTTTTCACTATGTTCGTTTACTTTTTTCCAATTTTTGGCGCCATGATAGCAGACAGTTGGCTCGGGCGATTTAAGTGAGCATTAAAACATGATATCGTATAGCAATTTGATTTTTTTTTAATTCATTTATTTTTTCAGGACAATATTTTATTTATCAATCGTATACGCGCTGGGTAACATTTTGATTTCACTGACTTCCATACCCACCTTGTATATTCCGGCTAGGTAAAGTTTTGATTTAATTATTTTATAATTTTAAATTATCATTTAAAAAACTATTGATTCAATCTAAATTTCTATTGTATTGAAAAGTGTATGCGATTGAAAGAATCTATCGTTTAAGCAATTTTTTTAAATTTATTTATCAAGCGCTTTAACATTGAATATTTATGTTGTTTATTTGACAATATGTAATAATTTTATTGCGTTTCATTTATGATGATGCCATTGTGTTATATTACATATACTGCGATGATTTAATACAGGAAAATCAATCTGATTTTCTTACAGATTATTGTACTATGTGTAATTTAAATATATAAAAATAATATGGGAAATCCAATTAATAAATATTTATTAAAAATTACTACTAATTATTAATACATATACAGGTAGTCCTCGACTTACGACGGTTCGACTTACGACGGTTCGACTTACGACGGTTCGACTTACGACGGTT
>JAOXNN020218650.1:0-15792 GCA_028571205.2 Hydropsyche betteni
AAAAAAAGAAAAACAAAAAAGTCGCGAGCGTCATCGACACACACAGACAGACACACAGAAATCCGCTATTATATATAGGGGATGAATACAAATGGTTTGTTATATGATATTTGAAAATTTAGCAGTTCATTTTCCAAACGTTGTCGGCACTTGTCATATACGTCTCGATTATAAACATCGTCACCAAATTTCGGTATTTAAAAGAAATAATTTATAACGTTTTAAATGTATTTGATTTTTTTTTTTCATTTATAGATTTCTCTTGGTACAATAACAGTTATATTTAATTATACTCTCACATTAATAATCACAATATTTCTCAGTGAAACACTCAACGATCTAGAAAACGAAACGGTCTTGAAAATACGGATGAGCAACTAAAAAGGTGAGCAACTTGAAAGGTGTAGCGAAAGTATGTTATCAGTGAATCTGTATTTTTCTTCTTCGTAAAAATATTGTTTTGGATTCGGTTTTTTTATAAAGTGTCAAATTAGATAAAGTATATATCAACAAGGAAATTTTCATTTTTGTAACGATTCATTATATAAATTTAGAAATACAGATTCACTGATAATACCGATGTATTTACATTGAAAATTTTTTACAAAATTTAGTTGTATCTTTAAAATGCTCCAAATTGATTATTTAAAGGTAAAAAAATAAAATGCTCTTAAAATTTTCCATATCTCGCCGTTCAAATGAAGATGAATTTGAAATCTTCGATTACAAATTTTTACATTCATTTTTAAGTTGCGTTGTTGCATATTCTATTATCTTAGTACAAATGGATCCAAAATAATATGATATATGTCGTTTTAGAAATTTTGATATTAAATTTCATGTTAAACAATAAAAATAATCGTGAGATGTGAATTATTTTTATGTTATAATATTATAACTAAAAAAATAACCCAAGAAAAGTAATCTTATATTTATTACATCGGCATAAGTTTGATAATTTGAAATTATTCAATCGATTAATTCAAATTACTTAATCGACATGTTCACTTATGATTCACCCACATAAATATATAATCGAAAATTTTGTGACGGTTACAAAATAATAATTCAATTATAGCACTTATCTAATGTATGACAAAAATCAAAATAAATATTATATAAATGAACAAAACCTGCTATTTCCTCAGTGTTTTAATCTGAAAGAATTGTTAAAGTCAATTTGTATTAGAATATAAAACTTATCGAATATTCAATTAAAACTTTATAATAATACGGAAATAAAAATATTTTTAACATTTAAAATGGTTTTGTATAACAAAACAGAAAAAAAGCATGTTCAAAATCTTCCCATTTCTATAAGAGTGATTAATGGGATAAATTATTTAAATGGCACTTCCCACATATTTTGGAACTATAATGGAAAATCGAAAAATTCTCTGAAAAAATTTAGATGCATATACATTTGCATTTTGTGCATGTTGGCTTTTATTTCTGCAACAATATATGTAATTTCTGTAACAAAATTTTGGCGTACATATTCAATATTGAAATTCATATTGATTTTTATATCTCTATGTGCGTCAATCATGAATTCGATAATTTGTTGGTTTGATTCATTACTCCTTCATGATTTACAAATGAAAATAATATCTAATAACATAAAAATAAATTCATTTTTAAACAATGAAAAATCGAAAATTTTTGAATTGGTTGATCTGAAATTGTTAATTGCAATTATTGTTATTCATATCACGTTTACTATTCCTGTATATATTACTCTTAATGTAAATTTAAACCCAGTGCTGTTGTGGGGTTATTATCTGGTCTTTGTCAGTGACTGGGTAATTATTAAGTACAGCGGAGAAATGTTTTTAAATATTGAAAATTTCAAATGTATGAATAAAAAATTAAAATATATGCACGGTTCCGATGATTTTTCTTTGGTAGAATTAGAAGAAATAATGTTTTTTTTCGACAAACTTTATGAAAATATATCGATGACTAAATGTATAATGCTTCATCCGGTGAGTGAAATCATTTTATAAATATAATAATAATATTTATCTCGTGATTGAAATTTTTTTCAATCTCCCTTTAAGAAAAAATTAAATATTCTCTCCGTGGAAATTTTAAATATGTATACTTATGCATGTACACATTAATAGCTTTTCAATTGAATACGGAAAATAATTTAATGAAAATCTATGTGATTACATGTTTTTGATGTTTGTCGTAAAAGAAGCATTGATTTTATGTATTTTTAGGTCATAATTCATATTTTGTCTACGTTTTGTTATTCCACATTAAATGTGGGAATGGCAATCATGAAAGAACCTGTGAGATTCTAGCATTAATTAGAATATGTAAATTCCAATTGAATATCTACTATATCCTTTTTTTTTAGAAATTGATGAGCTTATTTTGGTGTTTTCATCATTTTATACTGTTAATATTTATTATTTGCGTCTCTGAAAAAATGAATGAAATAACTAATAAAACTGCTCAACTTATATATAAATTACAGTTGAAAAATGTGAAAGGTATTATTCAAAAGTTATTTAATTCGATTCTACCAAAGAAAACTTTTTAACTGAAATTTAATTTTTATTTCAGTTCATCAAATTCATATGTATGGCAAAATAGCTATTTCTCATAGTTTAAATAGCTCTAATGGAAGTTTGTTCTTATTTGATTATGTATTTTTACATACATTCATAGGAGCATTGATTACTCATACTATCATTATGATTCAAATGCATAATAAATAAAAATGCATTAAACTTGCTTCACACTTTTTGGTCTCATTGAAATTTGGGTTTAAAATTTTCATAACATAATTATAAAAATATATATGAAATAATATTGAATAAAAATAAAAAATAAATTGATGATACTCGTACGAAACTTTTATATTATTTCAGTAATTGATAATTTCAATATTTATACAAGATATAATTACGATAGATATACAGTAAGTCCTCGACTTGCGTGAAATCGTACTTACGTGATTTATAAATATGAGTATTTTGTTTTTTTATTTTCTCGGGATTTTTTCTGTGTGTTCATTAAAAAATATAACCCTTATCAAAATCACGTCAAACATACGTAAATGAATCAAAAAATAATTTAGTATTAATAAGTAATTGAGTATTTTCTACGTGAACATAATATAATATGCACGTAGAAATAATTCTGTATGTATCCGAATAAATAATAATTTCTAAAAATAATAATGTTTTATCAAATACGGTGGAGATCGCTTAACATAAAACGAACAAAATATTTTTTCATGTCAAAAGTCACATAAAAAAACTCGCCAACGTTTTCTATACCGCAAAATTTAATAAATTCGATTTCTTATTATGTGCTTATGCATTTATCGTAATTTAATTAAATAAGATTGTTTTACAAAAACACAAAATTTGACACTTCGACATATGTGTCACTGAGTTCGTTGGCAGACTGATTATAGATTTAAATACAGTGAACCCCCCTACAAAGTCAGGATAGATTTCACGTTATAGGGGGTTAAGGTTTTTCAATTTTTTTTGACATTTTTACGTGTTGACTGTTTGTTTCAAATGCATTTGAAAAAAATTTGAATTTGAGTGCATTTGAAAGATATAGGGGGGACGTTAGGGGGAGTTTACTGTATTTGATAATTGGAATTACTTTTACCGAAAGACAAGCGGTATCTAGAAATTCGTATTTGAAAATTGTAGATCTAGTGAAAAAAGGGTGAAAACATCTGGATGATAATGTGGCTATTGACAGTAAGTATATTTTATTCGTTCGAAATGCGAAATATTTTCATGTAAAGCAATTTTTTATTTCATGTTAAAAGAAAAAATTGAAAATGTATGGAATGACACACATATATTTTGTCGGGACCGCAGTATTATATCACGTCAGCCGATTTTTTACGTTAAGCGTTTTCATTTTAAACGATTTCCACTGTATACGTATACATATAATATAACATACAGTTCCATTTTATTTTCACCTACCCTTTGAATCTAACACATATAATGTCAAAAATTTCTCAAATTGTAGGTTTGTTCGACTTACGCGAAAACCTTTTAAACGAATTAATCGTGTAAGTCGAGGACTTATGTACTATCAATAAATTATTAGCAAATTGATTATATATTAAAATATACATAGTCATTCCCCAATCCATTAAGAACATTGAGTTTTAAGTGTTTCGTATCACTGTAATACTGGAATATATCATTGTATAATAACACTTTTACATTGACATTCCATTAATTGAAATTTCTTAATTTAATCAATTATATAACACATTCGGTACGAGGTGGGTTCTCGGATAAGGTATATAAAAACAAAAAATATTGTATTATTTCAATGGATCTGGCATTATAGTATGCTTAAATTATTTTTTTGAGATTGGAAATAAAGCGAGATAAGAAAATATGGATGTCAATTTTCCAAAAATTTTAAAAATTGTCAATTTAATCAACATAATGTTCGGAAGTTCTCATCCAATATATAGTAAAAATAAATATGTACAACAACTGAACAAATGTAGAAAATTATATAAAACCATACTATTTTTCGCTGTGTTCGTTGGATTACTTCAACAAATACGATTGATTTATAGAATAAAAAAAAAACATAATTACTTCAAATTTATTTTGAACATTACAATTTTTATATCAACTGCTCTGACATCAATAACAATATGGATTTCTATAGAACTCAAGAAAAACCTCATTTTGAAAATGAACAAGAACTTTTTCACAATAAATAAAAAACTTGAGTCGTATGACAATGATAGAAGTTATCGTTCAATTAATATTCAGTCTTTTTTTTTAATATTTGTGGTTATTTTTATGATTATTTCGACATTGGTGATGAATCATGTTTTTCCAATAACATTTTATTTTGTTATTTATTTAATGTCTATTTATACTAATGATTGGATGGTTATTAGATTTGTGATTGAATGTTTTCTGAATATAAAATATTTAAAAATTTTGAAAAAGGAATTACAAAAACAATTAAAAGAAACTAATAACAGGAAAATTTTTATAGAAGATGCCATTATTGTTTTCAAAAAATTACATGAAAATGTAATTTTTTCAAAGTCTATTATTAGTTATCAAGTACTTTTTTTTCACAAATAAATGTAAACAGTTTTATTTTAATATTTTAATTTCAACCGATACAAATTTCAGTTGATGTTCCATGCAGTGAGTACATTTTGTTTATTCATTTTGGTGATGGGACCACTGGCTGTTAATGATGTTTTGGTATGTTCATCGAATTTGATCATAAAAAGTAAAATAAAACAACGTCTTTGATTTATATACACTTCTTATTTATATTTCTTTCTTCTGTTATAATAAATAATCGCTTTATTATAATACTATGTATATTCATCATAATTTCTTTATTCAAACAAAACTTTATTGTACACATATAATAAATCTGCACGTTTGATTTTTCGTATTTAATAATTCCAAATATTTCTTAGAATCAGATGAAAATTAGCTCTTATATGATTGAATTTGTTTGGTGTGTTCATCATTTTATTATGCTCTTCATGCCAATTCATGTGTGTGAAATTATGGATAAAGCTTCTAATGAAACTATTGAGATAATACAAAAATTATGGATTAAAAATCCAAAAGGTAATATTTGTAAATAATGATATTCAAGTTCGACCAATAAACTCACTTTAAAATGGTTGTTTCAGATTCTCTTATTGAACAATTTAGAAAATTTTCCTTATCTCAAAAAATGAACAATTCTGGAGGGTTTTCATTTTTGTTAAGCTATACATTTTTACAATCGTTCATAGCAAGCATAGTCACGAACACAATTATTATGTTTCAAATGGAAGGACATCTAAAAAATTGAATGGAAACTATTATATAATTATATTTCTTGAATTTTATTGACTTTTAAATTAACTTAAGAATTTTTTTTGCCAAAAATAAAAGTGTGCTGTGGATTTTTAAAAAGAAAAATGATTATAATTTTTTTTCATTGGAAATTTATTTGTGTTGCAAATTTATATCTAAAAATAAATATGTAAAATATTTTTTCATGTCTTCAAAAATACAAGGGTTTTATAATTTTTCAAACCCCCTTCATTCTGTTTGTAGTGAAAAATTAAAATATAGTAGATTGAGGCACTACATTTTAAATTAAATCAATTTTTTTCATCATTTTTCTTTCCTGATCATACATATAGACACCGACACTAGAACACACCAACCGTTATGTGTTCTACTGTCGTTTGAGAACAAATACAGGTTAAATTAATCATTTCCATTCATAAAATTTTCGTCAAAATGTAAAAATTCATATATTTTTAAAAAGGGTAAAAAATTCAACCATGTGACGTCGGTTATATTCACGACAAATGATGAACGACAAAATAAGACAATGTCAATTAAAACATAACTTTAAATAAATTTTGACACCTAGTTTCAAACATCTCACATAATAATTATAGATATTTTAGGATTTTGTCATTCTTTTTAACCAATACTGGTCATATATACAGCTATTATGTTCGAGGACATGGCCGAGTTTCATCTTCACATAAACCGTGTTATGCTGTCATACTCGCGAGCTCTAAATGACGCGTATTGAATGTTTCGCGGTTTTTCGTTAAAATCTCAAAATCTTTATTAATTTTTAAAATATTCATAATTATTTTGTAACCATCCTTCTTATTGAGTGGTTAAACTTGCCGTTTTGTCGCCCGGTCGTCGTTATTACTGTGAAAGTTAACCGTGTTTGTCAGTAATTCGCATAACTTCCTTTATTTTACCATCTATAACTTAAGTGAGTGATTGTCTTCATCAATAATCATCATATTTCAAGATTATCGTCTGAATTTGATACATAGAAGTCTGGGTAGTTGTCGTATATGGTTTTTTGCTTTCGCTACTTTTGAGGTTATATGTCATTTTTGATCATTTCTTTGTATAATCACATCTTTAGTTTTATTCTTACAAATTTTCCTTTTGTTCAAATATTTTTATATTTAATAGATATAGTTCAAATTTTAGTAATTGTTTTCATTTTCATTTCCATTCTTATCAATGTTCAAGCATATACAAAGTTGTTTTATCACTTTCATGGTGACCATTCATACTAGTTTTAGTAATACAGTATTAGTTTTTAGGTTCTCTGTCCTAGTTATTTAAATAATTTAGTATTGTCAATACTCCTGCATGTAGTCCGTCTTGTACTAATTGTATTGATGTTATATTAATTTTTAATTATTGTTCACCGCATTTGATATTATTTAAAAAGTATGAAATAAATTTATTTATCGTTGTAATCGGTATTTTATTTTCATAGATAATGCATATTTACAATTCTCTTTTTATTTTATTGTTAGAAAAAAATGTTCTGGTTTTTATTTTGAAAAAATGGTCAGCTTAACGATTCGGTAGTATTGAACTTTAAATATATGTGTATGTTATGCATAATTTTTATCAAATTATACTTGAGATTTACTTTAATTGGCACAAATGCATAATATAATATATTGAAAAAGGTTATTAATTTATTTTTTTGATAAAAACCACTGAATAAAACAATTTTTAAAAATTCAGTTATATGGTCTTATTTCAGATATTTTTTAAATGAAAATTATGTTTTGATAAGGGAAACTTGATGTGATTATGTTTTGAAACTGCAATTTTCATTGTAAAACTTTATTACTTACCTATTTGGATCTAATTACTTACTAAATGCGCCGCGCTGTTGAAATGGACGATTTCTTGATATTTAAATATGATTGTTTAATTTTTTAAGCCCATTGTATGGTAGGTATGACTAATATGTCAATTGAATTAGTTAAATCATTATATTTTTTCTAGGTAAAAAAATTTAAAATATGTGAATAATTTTGTGGAAAAAAAAATATTATTGCTATTCTTAACGAATTCAACTAATTTTTTTCTATTATTATATAAAGTTTTTCTAAGTGTTCATTATATAGATGAAAAACTAAATAATGTTTGTTAATATAATATTTTTCGAATGAAAAGTTTTACTAATTAATTTTTATACTGTGTATTTTACATTCCCAAAATAGTTAGTGTGTAAAAAAGCATTTTATGAATGTATAAGATAAGATAATATTTTATTTGAAAACTGACTTCACGGGTAAAATTAATCGTGCTAAACATTGACTATCAAAATAATGTTTGAGAAATCTCCCTTTGAGTATCTAGTGTATGAAAAATGTTCATTTAAAAAGAAAAATATTACAAGACAAGTTTATTAAAAAAATAAATTTCAAGATTATAAATTTATGAAGAAATTTGTTACTTCACCGCTGTGTACAAAAATTGAAATCATAAACTCATCAGGCTTCACATTTTATTTCTAAAACTAGGAGAAAATAACTCGTAACTATGCAACGAGTGTTACAGAAAAATAACAAGCGAAAATAAATCAAACACTGCATGCAAAACAAGTAAATACAATAGGTGTCACTTATCAAAAATGTTTTTGTGTTTATTCCTTTCAAATTCATAAAAAATAATTATTTATTTTCTGTTTGAACCATGTTTATGTTTCATATAAATATGTATTTTATATGATTTTATAAATAAAGATGAAGAAAAACACATGTATTTCAATGATACTTGTACTTTGTTTCTTTCATTCAATTTGTGGGAAGTCCCCGAATCGTATTCGATTCAAAATGCTTCATATTTTACATATTCACATGCGACTTGTAGCAGATATTATATTATAAGGTCATTGAGTTCAATACAGTATAATCAAAACAAATTCTTGTTTTATTACAATAGTTATAATGAAAAAAATATATATATATTTTCAAATGTAGACGGATTTTATTAATCTTTTGTAAGCTTTTATTTGTTCAAAAGTAATTTGACGTTTCTGCTTAAAAAATGTGAGTAAATTAATATTTCAGTAATGTATTTAAAAAAAAATTATAATGTACTTTTTTTTCTTTCAGCGGGATTTATCAGAAAACATAAAATACATTTATTCTATTTGCCATGTATAAAATTGCAAATTATTTTTCAGACTGTTGCAAAAATTGGACTCCCATTTTATTTCTTCTTATATTTTATATTTATTTTATTGCAGATCAAATAATTTGAAACAAAAATATGCATTCCTTTAATACATTTTTATATACAAAGATAAAAAAAATTATAATTTATTGTACTGCAGTTTTTTATATTGACCAATAAATATTTAACTTTTTGTTTGTTTATTTTCTTGTAAAATTAATTATATAAAAAAAAAAACATTTTAAGAAAATGCAATCATTCAATAATAACTTCGATATTATCTTCATCACCATTATTTTCATTATCAATATCTTCATCGTAAACTTCGAACATAAATCTTGTGGCGTCGTAATATTTCCATTTTGTTTTGAAAAATTTTCCCTTCTTTTTGAATTCCCTAGCACTCCGACAAATGCGTTTATAGTGCGAACGTAATGCGTTAATTTTATTTCTCAAATCGTAAAGTGAAGTACCCAAATTTTTACTGATATTCTTCAAAGCTTCTTGTCTCTGTTCAGTACACCAATAGTCCGGACTGCAAACATCCCAGAGACATTTTTTTTCTTTTATAAGTTCAATCAAATAGTCTGTTTTTTCGATGCTCCATTTACGTTTTTTCAAACCTGAAAATAAAGAATTTTTTAGATACTTTCTTGTAAATTTTGTTAATATTGTTAGTTAGTATGAATATAACCATCTTTTTTATTAGAAAGTAATATGCATTTTAATTGCAATATAATAGTACTATTCAATCATTCACACTTTACTATTCTTTGATGATTTAATGATTGTTAATTATCAGTTATAAAAGTTATTATAGTTAAGTTGTAAATCAGTTATATAAGTTATTTTAGATTTCTGCAGTCTTTTGACAAAAAATAAAGGAAGAACTTAACTAAAGATACACTTTTATATAATTAGTTCGATAAGTTATTGTAAGGAAAAAAATATTATTTAAATTATAATAAGAGTTTAAATAAGTTTTATGTTTGAAATTAGTGTTGATTTAACTCATGAATTTGATTTTTTTTTTACAGCCACCTACATTAAAACTCGAAAGGGCATATTATTAGTACAAGATGGTTTCACGTTTCATAAAAACAGTCAGACTGCCAGAAAAAAGTGTTTTTGGAAGTGTTCCTCTTATAAAAAATTTCACTGTTCTAGTTTTGTTGTTACCTGGTATAATCGAATATTAAAATGTACCAATGATCACAATCATCCCCCACCACATTATATGTATTATTGAATATTCGTATAATGTAATAGATTTTTGTAGTTCGTTTAAATAATTCAATAACTTTCAATATGATTAATAGTTATATTATTAGTAATACTCAGATATTTCTCATTAAAGTTAAATATGTAGAATATTTACTATCTGTACTAAAATATTATTTCCTTCTTCACGAAGCTAGTCATTATTTAAATTGTAATAAATAATATTTGTAATATACCTCAATTTTTCGAAAATTATTTGTAGTTTTATAAATTAATTATTTTACAAATATTATATTTTAATTTTTCCCCACATTTATAAAAAAAAAAGTTTCAAATCGAATAATTTCAATCATCATTACATTTTCAGTATCGATCGTTAATGAACAAAAACGCCGATTGTTAAAACACGCCGGATACGAATATTATCAAAACATGATATTGACCAGAAATAAAATCAGATGGCAATGTCTCTCTAAAAACTGCAGAGCGGCCATTCACACGCTCGAAGGAAGAATCGTGTTTATTAAAGGCAGCCACACGCATTCGCCGCCTTGATTATAATTGTTAATGTTATTTGAATTTTGTAAATAAAGATTTTATGCGTTCGAAATTTATTTGTATTCTGGATGTTAATGATTGTACTCGTTATTGATTATTATTGTATATGTGAATATGTGCTTTGCATCTTCTACTTTTGTAGGCGGTATAATACTATCTTATCTTTCCGGCCAAGTTAAGATTGTGTTATATCTTGCAAACGTGTACATGTTTATATGCATTGATGAATTTGGTTGTTTCGTAAAACTGTTATGCCTGAAATCATAATCGATTATTATTATAATAACGTTTTTATTGTTAAACTTTTTAAAAGTTGACAATAATTGTATTATTTTTGTTACAATTAAACAGTACTTAAGCATACTATCAAAACTTACATTATAGTATTACTTGTTCTCTATATAAAAAAATAAAAATAAACCATACTACAACTAACCATAAGCTTTATGCAAAGACTCATTATTATTTTATAAAGTTACTGATGTACGATTATCTCTCCTGTTTCATTTTTTATGCTTTTGAAATATGTTATTTTATGTATTAACAAAAGTCATTAATAACTTAAGGTAAAAAATCTGATATATTATTAAATTTACAATAAAGCTTTAGAAGACTAATTGGTAAAATTGATATTATTTCATCATCTTATGTTCGTTTGACGAAATATATGAATGTTTATTCAATCTATTTATAATTCTTAGGTTATTTGAATTTGAAAATATAGGTAAAGAATCGAACTGTTCATATATTATAATTTATTTTTATCATCAATATTTATTTAGTAATTATTAAAAAGTAATGAAGGTTAAAAATATCTTTTAATTCATATTTTTTCAGATGTTTTGATTCTAACAAAATTGCAGGTTAACTACATACGATGGTTTTATAATTTCAATCAAAACAATAATTGAACATTATATTTTATTACTGCAATAAAATTTTTAGAACAAAAAGCTTATCTTACAACTAAATAATCTACTAATATACATATAACATTTTTAAACAACTTTGATAATTGTATTGATTATAAAAATATACATAAATATTAATTTTCATAACAAGAAATATAAAATATTTAACAACTAATGCTTAGTTTTCATACACTTAACCAACATTGTCAAATTTTAAAACCCCACCCTATAACGTATATTATATAATATTATAATACATAATATGGTAGAATTAACATATAGAATAACTTGCTTTCAACTGTTATGCATTTTCGAAGTAGATCCCTCTTCGGACTTTCTTCGTTTTTTGAAATCATTGAACCATTTTTCGACCACTCTGAAACTCGGTGGATTCTGACCGCACAGTATCGCCATTCTGCTCCACATTTCGTATATTTGGTGTGCACTACGTCCATCTTCGTACATAAATTGTAAGGCTGTCTGATAACCTATATTCCGCAGGTCGATTCTCGGCGAGGTGCTTAGATCAATACCTTGTTTTCGATAAATTGAAAATATAAAAAAAATGTTAGTAAATTGTTCTAAATACTGGGAAATATTTTTCAAATGAGTTTTCAAAACGTCTATATTTCAAAATTTTGTTAATATTAAATTTTCTCAAATACTGGTTCTTATATTTCATTTCGAAAACTCTTGAAAAGGTTATTTAAATGAAACTAAGATTTATAATTATGAATTTTATAATATACCTTTAATTTTTTTTACATTCAATATTACAATTATAACATTATCTAATTTATTTTTAAGTATTTCGATATTTTATCAATAATTTTATAGCAAAAATATTTTTTAACTACATATTTGTTTTAATTTAAATATCGTTTATTTTACATAAATTATTCAATTCCAACCTAATACAGTATAATATTAATAGAGTATTAAATAGATAATTTCAATATAATTTGAAATCATTAATGTAACTTAAATAACTTATATAATTATATTAAATTCTAAAATACAATTTTAGTTGAGTATTTATTATCTTATTATATATATTCAAATAACGATTCTGAATATGGTTAGATATTATTAAATTTATTATTATGATTATGAACATTAAAAACACTGACAATTTCATTTTCTATTGTGTGTACGACAGCTTTACATCCTTGATTGTGCCCGGACGAACACCACCATCGTGTTTTTTCTCCTCTCGAAGAATGTTTACTAAACACATAATTGTCTATTATGATGCAAGGATTTCCTCTTTTTGATGTGCCGAAATACGCTGCAAAATTACATATAATAAGTAAATTTAAGAAGATGTATAGAAATATATTTATCTTGTTCATTATACTTCCTATTGTTGATAATTCATTTAACAATAAATTGCAAAAATATATCGAATATGTTTTAAGAATTCTATTTATTTAAAATTTGATTTGATACATGTGTCTTAAAAATAACTAAATAAAAATAATCTTTTCATAAAACACGTTCAGTGATTGTGCTCGTTTTTGAAATACACAATTTTGCCCTCGAGTGTATGTGCAACGGCTCTACAACCATGTTTACTTCTTATCGAACACTGCCATCTTACTTTCTTAGAAGTTTCACTGTGTCTGCTAAAATGATAATTGTCTATCACTAACATAGTGTTTCCGCGATTGGAAAGAATAAGTTTCCCTGAAATAAAAAAATTATGAAATTATTATGGGTATTGAAATTGGAAACTTTCAAAAATAATTTTTACTTAAGTTCTTACTTAACTTCATTCTAAATATTGAATATGAATAAAAATAAGATGATTTTTGTACGAATTAGTGGACGGAAAAAAAAAATTTGTTTATAAATTTTTTATAAATTTTATTGATTAGAAAAATGTGTCATTCATGATTGTGATTGTTATTATAAAATATAATTTCGTCTTCTATTGTATGAACTGTAGCTTTACAGGAAGTGTTGTGTCCAGCGGAACATTGCCATCTTGTTTTGCGTGTGTTTGCATTATAATAGTGCTTACAGAATGATCGGTTTTGAAATTTCAGAAGTACATTTCCACGGTTGCTTATCTCGTATTTTGCTGAAAAAAAAGGCAGCAGTTAGAAATTATTTGATCTTTTGAATCAAATCATCACTGTTAAGCTTGTAAATTGTGTGCTTTTTCCTTGCAATGTGCAAATTATTTATAATAAAAATTGTAGAATAATTCTTATTGTATAAAATTTACTATAAAAATCTTATAAAATTAATTATAAAATCCATTTAAAAAAATATATATATAACAATCATTGGAGTAGAATTAAAATTTAATATTTAAGTGATCAATATACCAAGTTATAAAATAACATGGTTAACAAACCGAAATTTTTCCTCATGAAAAAATTTTCCATCTCTTTTATCAAAGTAAATAAACGAACCTAAACAAGTAATTGTTTAAATACTTTTATTAATAGACGCATTGTTCATTTTCAGCCAGTTTCATTATGTCATTGCATGGAAAACCATTGGTGCAAATAGGAGGATATACTTTCTGTCATTCAAGAATGAACCGATTGAGTTTGAAGCAAACGTGGAAATGTTCCACGAATTGCCATCGTGGATGTAAAGCGCGGCTTCACACATTTGAAGACAAAATAGTTTATTTGAAAAATATTCATAATCATCATCCGAAACAAAAACAATTGGCCATTCCCATTTCTGTAAAAATTAAAAATTAATTAATCTGTCATTAAATAATTTTATTCATGATTGCCTTTGTTGGATTTAATATTGTTTTGTGTGTAATTTTTCATTTTTATTATTTTCTGGCACCGTAAGGAAAATTATTATGCCAATGTGATATATTTTTGTATTAAAATAATTAAATAAATAATACGTTTTAATTGAATAAATATAATTTTAAGGTTTCTTTGTTCAAAACAAAAAAAAGCATATTTTATGTTATTTCAGTTATATTTCAAGTTAAAGAAAATTGGTAGTTATAAGTTATAATAAAAAAAATTAACAATGTTAAAGTGTGTAGATGTAAAAAAATTAGTTGATACTCTTTAAGATCATTCGCAATTAGCAGTATTAATTTTAATTGTTATTAATCTCATGAAAATTAAAACAACCGCTGTATTTTCAGAACGGTTATTTTGATTTAACCTATGTATTTCCATTGTAAAATAACAGACACCGAATATAATATTTCATTCAAATTTTAACATGAAACTTCAAAATCACTAACTCGAACCTATAAGCAGAAACAAAGTTTTCACTTTTAACTTTTTCGGATAGTAAATATCCAACAACACATAAGTACAACGCATTATTATATCACTCCGTTTGTTCCCTATGTCGCATCAGTAATATATTCTAATTCAAAAATACAATAATTTAATTAAATATATTTAATGCACGGATAATCCGCAAACCCGATGATCCGCAACCGGATAATCGAGATTATACTACAGCACACAATAATATAAAAAATAAATAAATAAATAATACTCAAACGATTAAAAATGACACAATTACAAAAAAATCATCACAAAAACAGGTTGATCCTTCAAATTTAATAATCGTCCTCTCGGTGATTGTGTAGGCCGTTTATGTTTTGTATGAAATCGTCCTTTACGAACAACGAGGCTTTACAATCTATCTTTTTCCTCATTATGCACCTCCAATGGGTTCTTCCAGTCCCATATACGACGTGTCTGTAATATTTGTAATTTTCGTAGATCAGATTTATCATTTGTCTGCCTCTGGAGGTGATCTTAACGTATTGTGCTGTTGAATAAAAAAAATCGGTTAGAGTCGAAGTCATACCGATTTGAGTAAATATAATGTTTGTTATTTAAATTGAATTAAAACATGTTTGTTTTCGGAACGTATATATTTGTCGTTTAAATTGAATTTTACAATTGTCAGTTTTTAATTATTTTCGGTTCGTGATTGTGTTTTTCGTGAACGTTGATAATTGTATCGTCGACTGTGTATATAGCGACTTTACACTGCACTTTTTCTGCACTGCATCTCAATTAGTAAATTTTATCCGAATAAATATTTATTTTATGAAATTAATTTCTAATGATAACACGCCCAATTTTATAATT
>JAOXNN020218677.1:0-15784 GCA_028571205.2 Hydropsyche betteni
AGCGAAGATACTCTTTCCAGTTGTTCGGTTTCGACTATATCGTTGACTCTTCCTACAAATTGTGGCTAATCTAAGTCAACAATAACCCCTGCATCGAGTGCTCCAGTCCCATTCTGCAAAAACTTATTCCGAGGATGCTCGACGATGCTTTTAAGATCAGCCTCGACACAGTCTACCCGTGTTCCTTTGAGGACGACCGTCCTTCATTCTCGGTGTAGGGATATTCGGATAAAGCCAACATGTGGTAGCGGCTCGGCAAACTAGCTCCGAATGCTGAGTACAAGCCTTTGAGCTGACTCTGATAGTTCTCGTTTTATTGAGGAGTGCCAATTATTATTCACCAAATGATCTACCAGTAGTTCAACAAGAAAGGCGACAAGAAGAAGATTGAGTTTGCGACCTTCAGCAGATAGGAGTACCTGCCTCACCTTCATCCACACTTCAGCACCAACGCCATTCACTATGGACAGGAACCTGAGGCAGTGCACGGTAGCATCAATGTTCCTATTCACATGTCGACGACCTTCGCCCAAAAGGACATCGGAAAGCTTTACTCAGAGTTCGACTACTGTCGATGCGGGGTATCTGTTTTAACTTATTCAGAATCCGACCAGATCAGCTTTCTAGAAGGCTATGACTTCGCTGGAATACGGAAAGCATGCTATTGCCTTTTCAAGTGGCTGTGGAGCTATGACTGCCCTTCTGCATCTTCTTAAAACCGGATAGCATATCGTGGTCTGCGATGACGTTTATGGAGGAACTCAACGATACATGAGGCTGTTCTCCAAAGAGAAGTTCGGAATCGAGGTGGATTTTGTTGATATGACCAAGCTAGAGAATATCGAAAAGGCTATCAAGCCAAACACCAAGATGATCTGGGTGGAAACGCCAACGAATCCCACTCTCAAGATGGTGGACCTGTAAGGTGTGGCGAAATTGGCGAAAGACAGGAAAATACTGACTGTGGGAGACAATACTTTTTGTAACCCATATATTCAGTCCCCGTTGCTACTAGGCATCGATATTTCACTCAACAGTTGTACAAAGTACATCGGAGGGCATTCTGATGTAGTGATGGGTGTTATTGTCTTCAACTGCGATGATCTCTACAAACAACTGTTTTTGGCTGCTAAGAGCATTGGAGCCTGTCCAAGCCCCTTCGACTCCTATCTGTGCATCAGAGGAATAAAAACCCTGGAAGTAAGAACCATGCAGATTTGCAGAAACGGTTTTACTTTGGCTCACTTCTTAGAGAAACACCCGCTCGTTGAGAAGGTTATCTACCCAGGCCTCAAATCGCACCCACAACACGAAATCGCCAAAAGGCAGATGAGAGGTTACGGGGGAATGATATCTTTCCTAATCAAAGGAGGTTTAGATGAGTCCTCCAAATTCCTCAGAGCCCTGAAGGTCTTTACACTAGCAGAGTCGTTGGGAGGAGTTGAAGGTAAAAGTTGTATTATGCAGGTTTGGCTGAATGCCCTGCTCTGATGACTCACTTCTCGGTACCAGTAGAGACACGAAAGGAGTTAGGGATATTGGACAACCTGGTGAGACTCTCAGTCGGAATCGAAGATATCGACGATATTGTTTAAGACATCAATAATGCGCTCGAGGCTTCAACCAAGTGATCCTAGCAAAGATATTTAATTTAAAGAATAGCTAACAGCCAGACAATTTACCCTCACTTTTTGATAGCGAAAATCCTTTCGAACTGCTCCTCAGTCAGGTGGTTAGCCGATGCGAACTTAGCGATCTCTTCGACGATGTCGTTAAACTTAATTTAGTTTTTGTTCTTGTTGAGGACTTTGCTGTTCGACAGTGCTTCTCTCAAGGCTCCGTTTAATTCGAGCATTTTATCGAGTGAACTAGCGAACAGCTTCAATTCAGAAATGTCGCATACTTTCTTCTCTTTGCCAGTGCTACCTAATACCAAACCTACCTCGCAGTGAAGGCCTTAAAAATGCTGTCATGTCTCCTTACGAAAAATCGGTTAAATTTCTACACCTGGCAGTAGTTTTTGAACAACTTCGAAAGATGCGAGGGTGGATGAGTCTCGGAGGACAGTACATGATTGTGCCTCATGAGGTATTGCGCCAAAAAGATGCACGGATTGAATCGCTTCCTAACCTAAGGATCAATATCCTCTGAATAGATTGCAAGTTTACATTATTCGTTCATGAGGAGCTCAACCTAGCGGGAGAGCTACTCGAGTCCTTCGATGACAGCAGGCAGCAGCCTCTCCACAAGGTAAAGATCTTTGTAGTAGGATGTTTTTCCAACCTGAACGAGCTAACGCTTCATGTTTTCGAGGGGAACCTGAAAGTCCATGGCCTTGAACTCTTCCAGAAATCTTTCGGCTTATTTGAATTCGTTGATCTACATAAGTTATATAATCAAATATTTCTACATCTTGGTAAATGGTGACTTAAATAATATGATTAGAAAAGCAGTGTGCAGCAGGTCAAACTTAATGTAGCCAGTATGTAGTAAATAGGCTGCGTTTAAGGCTTACTAAATATATCTCTCAAATTCGTTTTCTGTGCATTAAGTCAATAATCATCACTGAGCTAGTGTCCGATATTTTTAATATTATCTGCTACTAGATAGTTGGGGAAGTTAGTCCAACCATCTAGTTCCTCATACCGGATGCCTACTGTTACTTACACTAACTCTTTTATCGGAAGTAGCTGCACCAACTCACTTATCAGCGACTCTGAACTTCTCTCTCTGTTCGGTCTCGCCTTAAGTTACCTATGGCATTTGTATGATTTCCTCCTCAACTTACCTCTAGCATTACTACACTCTTTGTGGAGATAGCTCTCATGTAGCTTAGCTGATATAAACACCTCTGGGCAGTTTAGTTCAAGATGACTCCTCTGACAAATCAGACACCTCTTTCTAATCAGCTCGAACTGCTCACTAAAAAGCACTTTGTGTTTTAGCTCAGTTAACTGCTCCTGAGTCACATATTTCATACCTTAAGATCAAGACTATTGATTATGCTTAAAAATGTACTCTGTTTTATTCTATGCAAGTTGCTGATGTGCACAGTCTCAGCAACGTAGTAATAGGGCTGGTCAGTTATAAACTCATAGGTGCCGAATACCTTTTCAATCTGAATGCTTCCACAACTACATTACTCAGAGCCATCACAGCCTCATTTTGGTTGTCCCCATACTTTATGCTGAACTTCACCATGCCTCCGCCGGAGAGCATAAATAAATATCTTTAGGGGAGGATCTTGACTGGCTCAAACAGCACTTAGTGAGCATCAGTCATTATTTCCTCCACCGAATTGAGGATTTAGCGTTGCAGTTCCTTGTTGTTGAAATAGGTTAAAATCATCAGCCTGTTTACGTTGAATAGCTGCTCTTGGAGTTCGAATCGAAGTTTAGCAGAGAGCTTCCCAATTATGCTTTTGGTATACTCTGAATTAGTTTTGCCCTCGACTTCCCACACTAACTCAAAGAAGTTCTGCACACGCTCCTGCACAGGTTTGCTAACTGCCTTAAGGTTCAGAAAACTGTCAAACGCTTGAATGATTGTTTAGTGGAAAACCCTTAGAAGCTCCTAGCTGAAGAATATCTTCACTATTCCATCTGCAATATAAGATGTCAGAATGATAAAGCTCAACATCACTATTATTACGTATATCTGCATGTCTCACTAATTACCACTTCAATAGGATTTTTAGGAAAAGGGCCAGGGGCTAATGTAGAAAGGGTGCCTGAACTGTACTCCTGACCATAAATATACTGTATGTACCATGCTCCCCCAAACAGGTCTACTGTGTAATCAGCGTTATTGCTTAGCCAATATAGACTGGAATTGCTCTGATAGTACTGCTGAGCCCAAAGCAACAGATCAAGGCCTACAAATATGCAAGCTACAAAGTGAGCAATGATTAGCGCATCAATCGTAAGTAAGGTAATTGAGAAAGCGTTTCTTAGTGTGCTTCTATGCTGAATTTATCTGTAGATTTATCTCTAATAGTAGTTTTTCTTCACAAAACGCACTAGAAACACCAGCTGCAGAAGGTCTGCTGAGTATACTTGCACAATAAGAGGAATAGCGATGCAAATAGTAGCTAATTTAGCACAAGATTACTGACTAGGTCTATCACGAAGTACCCTTTCAAATAGTTCTCAACTATCTTCTCTCTGTTGGCTGTCACCTTCCCAGAACCCATCTGGTAAAACCCTCTCCTCAGACTCACCAGGATGTCCACGATAAATATCACTATTAGCACAATATACAGGGTTACAGCACGAACGTTGCTGGTTTCTCCAAACCAAAACTTAGAGCCGTAGCCGACGACAAAGCCTATTTAGACCAAATAGATGTATGTGGCTAGGATGACTACGAGCTACCAGAGAAGACTCCATGCAGAGGACGGAGATAGATATCCAGGGAAGTATTAATCAGCGACCTTTTCCTCTTTAAAGCCCCTTTTCGATTCGTCCGCTACAACTGAGCACAGTCTCATTTGAATACTCTTCTCAGGAACCACTTCGGGTACACTCCACTCTGAAGTTCTGGTGAATAGTTATACCTACATCATTAATTAATTCTTCAATCGATATCATTCTAACATACTATGTATCCGTTCTGTCCCCTTAGGTTTTCAGGTTCAATCTGAATTGTAGTGTGATATATTTTGTGCCTTCTACATACCTTCGTCAAACTCCTCAGCGCAATGTGCTCATTCCCTCCAGTCACTGACACATGGGCTGTCAGCACCATCTTCCCTGGCTTCAGCTGCCATACGTGGAAATCATGAATGTCCTTAAGTTGCTAGCATTCTCTGAACTACTTCTGTATTAACTCAGGGTCGATGTCTGCTGGAGTGGCTTCTAGGATGATGTTGAAGCATAGTTTAGTAATAGGCCACGTCGAATAGACCACCAAAATAGAGAAAATATATGTTGTTATTGGGTCCAAGTAGTGCCAAGCATTGAATTACGTGACTGTGTCACCTTTATTAGAACCGAAAAAGAATATGAATATTGCTGAAATCAACAAACCGACGCTCTGAATTATGTCCGCTATGTTTGATCAAACTATTACTTACTGCATGCAAAATGGCTGCCTTCATGCTAATAGATTGGTGCTCCCCATTCTTCTTCCTCTCGCTTTAATGTTCCTCTCCATGCTAGTGAGAATCTTAGTGAGAGTGTTAGTGAGAGTGTTAATGGGCATGATTATGTCCTTCATGGTTATCTTCCTGTTAATGATTGACATTTTTACCCTAAACCATAGTCTTACCGGACTAAGCATCGGGGGATCGAGCAGAGTTTTGATGAGAGTGGTCGCAGTCCTTGCCTAATCCATGCGAATGACCTCCGCTGTGAAGTATGAAGTACATACCAATGTTGACTAGTAATCCTCCGCCAGCCACAATCAGCATAATCCTGGGTTCCTGTACAAACTCTCTGTTAATTATTCTACTAGTGGACTAGACTATGAGGAAAAGAGCTACAGCCCAAATAATGAATAGATTGGCAACAGCTCCTATGATTTCTAATCGATGATAGCCAAAGGACTTGTAGGAAGTTGCGTGTTTGGAGGAATAGTAGAGGAAGACGAAACTGAGAATGAAACCGATCAAATCGGTGATGAGGTGAGTAGCATCGCTGATGACTGAAATCGAATGTGAGATTATGCCCCCCACAACCTCCCCTGAAATAAACACCACACACAAAATACTCACCATCACAAGCTTACGGTAGTTTTGGCTGTGGTCGGTTTGTTTAGGTAGTGCGAATAGTAGCTCATCCTCTCTGATAGAGGCTGTCTGTTTTAGTGGAATCTGCAGAGATTCAGTCATTTATATTATATTGTTTAAACAGTCAACGGAATGATGAAAACACATTAGCCCTCCAACACCAATACTTAAGCACTACTAATGGAATCAGTTAGGATAGCGAAGGAAAAGCTAGCCCATGCAATCCGATAGCCCAACCAACGTAGCCACTCCAACATATTTGTCAACCTTACAGATACTCCTCACAACTAATCCATTAAATAGCTTTACCAACCCAGTAGTATGTACACTAAGCAAAGGCACACTCCAATAGCCGAGAGTATGGATGCTACTACTATGTTACAAGAGAGAGTTAAGGTGCTTTAGAGCCAACTATAATAATGCAGACGATAGTTGCAATCAACCAAGTATTGTGTATCTGAACTGTAAAGGAGCAAGGAAATATTAGGTAGGACTATCGAAGAACTGAGCAGTGATGTAGAACATAAGAAAAAATTACTGCTGAGATACCAAAATGAGTTACATAAGTTGCAGCAGTAGAAGCAAGGGCAGGAGGCTCTGTGCAAAGGAATAGCTCACCACTGTTCTTCCCTATCGTAGCAGCTCGAAAGAACTAGCCACTATTCAAACCAATAGGTTACTCGCTACAAAAATAAGGTTGCCTTATTATTGCAATAGTTCTCCACCATTAAGCAGCTCTGCTCAAAGTCCCACAAGGGTAATATTACCTCTTAGGCTAATTAGGATCGGAGGAACTAGTTCTTCGAGTAGAATATTCGGCTTTTGAACTAAAACCAGCACCTGAGACTCTAAAACCACAGGCTACTTGCAGAACTTGCCGCTACAAACAAATAACTCAGTTATCTCATCAAATCAGAGGCGCAGACTTATCAAAAACTGTAGAAATACTCTAAACAAACAGAGCAAGTCTATCACCAAGCTGCTAAGAGCGGACTCAAACTAGCTGGCCATTTAATCAATCAAGGCTCCTAAATACCCCACTCTAGGTGTCTCAGTTAGAGAACCAAACTCAAGCATAGGCACCCAAAACTTCATATCTAAAAATAAAATCGTCCTTTTAACTGCAACCGAAACAGAATTACCAAATGATTTGTTTACTCCTCAACTTCACTCCAATCTAATCCTACCTTATTCAGTCACTATCTAAACACTTATTATCCAAGGTTTATTTTAATTCAAAGGTGTTGTCTCTGTTACTTACTAACTTCATATTAAATAGTTCATAAGCGTTTTATTCCGTATTTACCAACAACTTTTCCTCCAGCAGAACAGCCATATTACTATATTACTGCCATCCCTTTTAATTTGATGAGTATCCAGTAAGCCGAAAGTTAATCAATCTCCTAATTAATTACTATTCAATTTTTAACAATCTCATCTAAGCTCCTTCACCAATTCTAAAATGACGGAAATAGGAAGAATCTCACAAACTCAACACAATAAACAATCAAAAGCAAAAGTCGTTTTCAGCGTACGCTAGCCGATCAAAAAGAGTTAGTTTGTTAGGGTATTATTTTATTCCCCACCCTGCCGCAACAGATAGTAGGGGGTCTTACGGGTGCTCGGATTAGGGGAAAATACTGCAATTATGCTATTATTCTGCAAACTTATGCTTATCACTAATTTTGATTTACTCCTCTAAGGATTCATCAAAATCAGTGCTCGAACAACTTTTAAGTATTTTCTCAGGACGATTGGCATTTCTCTTCTCTCTTAGTTTTCGAATTTTTCTTTTCTTTTCGGGCTGCTGCTGTTCGTCATTGAATTTTGTTCTCCGATTCTCTCTCAAAGAGTATGAGCTGCTGACTAACTCCGCTTTCATTACCCCACTGCCTTTTAAAATTATTTTTATTGCTCAGCTGAATCAACTATTATTTATATTCCCATATCTCAACAAATAACTTTCCCTCCTCTTATCCATCACAAAGTATTCAGTACTATACTACTTATCGTCCCCCTCAATAAACAACCAATTTTAATGGGAATCTGTAATCGTCCTACTTATGGCGAACTAATATTAATCAACTGCAGAGCTCTCCTGTTTCTGAAATTCACCCAACATCTGCTAAACTTTCTATCGACTATGCCTTCTTTTGCAAATAAATAATATCTAACTAAAAATTTAAAATACTTATCACCCAAACAAGCAAATCTGATTTTGCATTTAGTGCTATCTCCAAATTTGAAATCGAACTTAACATTATGTTTGCCTTTTTATCTAAAAGATTTCTAATATTATTGTTGTCATTTTTCTTAATAATCCCTTACAATCCCAAACTCAAAATCAATGTAATGAACAAATTTAAACGAGATCAAATTATATTTTTTAATATTATGCATCCCAGTGGAGTGGGCTTCAATCCAGCTATGAGTACTATTCGACCTTAATGCAGTTTTGGATCCGGTTACCATGAGCCCCATGATGCGGGGGGGCTCGATCACCGTTAATCCTCTAGGAATGCCAGGTAACCACCCAATTTCGAGCTCTTCGGAGAATATTTTTCAATCATATTAACTAACTCAGTACGTGCCGAACAGAAGCCTTGGCAAAAGATGTTCTTAACGAATATCCCCTAAGACATGCCGGATTAATTAGTCAAAAAGATCCTCAAAGTACATTATTTCTAATGCAGTCCGTGGGAAATCTACGTAACTTCGTACGGACATTTAGCAAAAGGGGGAAGTTCTCCTCTTTTTGTATTTTCTAATTTGATTCAGGAGAGGACATCCTGAAGGCAGGCAAATTTCTACATGGTGTCAAGGTTCTCGATCGCACTCTATAATTGAAAACGAGTGATGAGACACAGAACTTCTTAAAAGAATGGATGACCATTCAGAAGGAGGAATGGAAGAAAAAGCTTATGGGTAATTAAAATATTACACAGCATCTGGAATGAATGAAGCAAAATAGTATGAAAGCCTTTAGAAATACTTAGAGAGAGACGATAGAAAAATATATAATGAGCTCCAATCAGTAATGTCCGCAGTGAGCGTAATAGTTTTTGTAATACAGTATGAGTTGAAAAAGATTATCCACGAAAAAATGCGAGAAGACGAACGCAAATAGCATCCAAAGTAAAAGTAGAGAGATAAGCGAAAGAAACAGTTTAAGGAAGAACAGGATAGGAAATATAACTCTAAGTTGGAGGTTTGGTTAAATAGGGAAAAATAAAAAGAAAAATAGTATAGAAAGGAAAAATAAAAAGAAAGGGATCGAGATAAAGCCAAAATCAGAAGGCTGTAGAGATAGATGGACATCGATGTCGACGAAGAAAATCGTCGAATAACTAAGTTTGTCAATCCTGAACGTAAAAAAATCAGAGAAAAGTAAATGCAGCAGGACCTTCTTAAGCATGTATAATAATAAAAACCTCCTTAACCAGTGTTTGAAGGGTAAGAAGTTCCCTTAGCCCCTGCTTCTGAAGACGAACAATAGTAAAACATACACAACACTCGGCCTCGTATTAACTATAGTCTCATTTAGTAATTAATTCCCAAGAACAGTCAGTAGTCAGTTAACAATCTGGAGTAACCTGTATTAGTTATGCCTCGTAACGAATAGAGCATGCGTAACAAACCAGCATAAATATTCGCAGATATTGAGGAGCCTGAACAGACGAATAAAAAAGTTATTTAGCTTAATATTCCGAAGATCAGTGAACAAGATATTAAGAGAGACGAAAGTACTAATAAAGCGCAACAATAATAATTCAAAAAAAGGTTCGAAGAACTGTATAGAATGGTTCCGCAGTCTAAAGCTGAGCTCTGGGCATATCAGATTGATTGGTAACTGCTCAGTAAGTCGGTGATCATATAGCGTAAAATACGGCCATGGCTAAATAAGAAGAGCGTGGACTATATGGGGGAAGTCGAGGATAACTTTATTAATGTTATCTAGAGTAGCCTTGTGAAAAGTTTCCACCCCTAAAAAATCGTCAAAAAATTATCCTATCTGCTCGACAAATAAGCGGAAGATTTCGTTATTAAATTATGGAAAGTGCTGATTTTCGAACTCATCAAACTCAAGCATTAAATCACCAATTGATGATACCGACTGTACAATTAAATAATACCAATAAACTTTAAATATTTCTCTTTTAGTCAACCTAAATTCCGTTTTGCCTGTGTTTCATAACCCAATCCTTATAATCCTAAATAGCGCACAATTGATTTCAATTCTTCGTCAAAGATAACTCATTTCCAAAGACATTAATGAAAAATAACAGAACTTCTAATGGAGTAATAAAACTACATTCTGTATATAAAGTGGCCGCGACACAACACAGTCGTAGCATTTAATAGACTGTCCAAGCGCAAAGCGAATCACCGAGACTATTTAATCAAATTCAAAAAAGATTCTTACTGCTGTCTTTATTGTATTCAATATTATTTAATACAATATGTCTTCTGATGGAATTACGCACATTGGCCAAATACCTTCTATTCCAATCTTCTACAAAATTCAGGTAAAATCTTTCTTTTCCGCTCTCGTCGTAGAATATTCACCAAAATTTTGAGACTATTCTCAAAAGTGTAATCAAGTGCTCAGCTCGACTAAACTAACTAACGTATTCACATTAGATCATCACTCTATTGAGGCCATTACACGTGTCACTTAAATTAAATTCGACTCACAAAAAGTAACGATACCTGACTTTCTAGTATCTGTATGCACCCATTCTCAAAATTATCGTCACCCTCTTGTCAAATCGTCTGCAAAGTATACTGTAAGCCGATTTATACAACAATTACCTTCTAAGTTTTTGTCTTTCTTCAGAATCTTCATAGGCTAGTTTAGTAATAACAATAAAAATAAGCGTAAATAGAACAAAGATAAAAAGGATCTCGAGGTTAAAATAAATAGTGCAAAGCATCAAATACCTAAATTTTTAAATCTTCACTCTAATTTTAATCAACTATCGATACCCGCCTGATCATCCAACTTTAGTAAATTGATCATCAAATAACATTTCTGCACACAAATACCAGTATCCTCGATTCATTACCAAAATAATCGTGGATAGATCTTAAAAATAATCATCAATCGTATATTTAAGGTTTCATCGCCTAAGGAACGCTTCGTCAACACGAAAAGGATTGAGGGAGATCTAAAAATAAAGGATATAATGATAATGTGTTTTGAGTTCTATATTATTCTTATGGAAAGAAGATCCTCAGAAGACTCAAGCCCACTTTTTAAGTGTAAATCCACCAAGGAACTAGGGACGGGGAGAAATAGAGTTTCTCTCAACCTGGAAAGTGAAAAGCGCCCTATTTTAAAGAATAAGATAGACCGAATATGGACTCAAAGATGTATTGACTTTGCAGGAGTCGAAATAGTTAGAAATACGGTTCGAAAGGATACCCTTCGAAGTGCAAAGTCTGCAAGATTTAAGGAATAACATGTAGATCAAGTACACTAATACGCATCTGGCTCAGCGATAAAGAAAACTCAAGATATGAAATGTATAAAATGCTGTACGTTATTTTGATCACCTAAGCATTGAATAGCCACTAAAATCGTGAGGATCCAACTTATTAGCAGATTAAATCAATTAATTTACTTCTCTTTTAAATTTTTGCTCAAAATCACATTCTTCATCATTATCATAAAACAAGTATAGACGAACCAAATACAAATTTAAAAAACAGCGCTTATCTACAATCTTAACAATAATTGATCCTTATTCAGTATTACACCTTACCACATACTACTCAAAGTATCTCAGATAAGAGTCCCTGACAACACAGATGGTCGAAGGAACCGATATAAAATATCTAAGACGGATATTCCTGCATGTACTTGCGGAGACTCCTGCTCTTCCATCCTAGAATAGATTCTGAACTGTCCCGTGCTTTTTAAATATCATTTTTATTTCTCCCTACCCATCGATTCAAACATGACTTTGGGAGTACAAATAGTTAGGTATGAGATTTTTGAGAATACAGAGGCAATCTGACGATAGCAGTTGAACGACATTTTTAATTTTGCTTATTGTTAAATTATAAAATAGATCCATCGTCATAGGAGCCTAAGGCAATAATTAGTTTCTGGCCTTCAGATTGAATAATAACGTCTATGAATGAGTAAGGCTATAATGCGAGCTTTTCTCCCTTCATTATCATTAAAGTTCTTACGATCGTTTTGGAAAAAATGACGCTTGATGATATTGAGTGAAGTGGACAACTCAATAATAAATATTCGATGTTAACCCACCAGAATTTCGTCCTTTAGGCAGGATAAATTGTGCCTGGCTGACAGAAGTTTACGCACGGCTACAAAGTCGTATCCCTCAGATTTTTATCAATTACCGAACCGCTAGTCACCTAAGCTACAGTGCTATTGACTAACTTATTCGAGAGTAAAGATCTAGTCTCGGCCACTGATTCCTTTCACGAAATTTTACAGTTTATAGAGGGTTTGGAAAATACACTGCCGTAAAGTCAAATTTAGAGATTTGAAACAATTACATAACATTAATGTAGACATGAAGATTTAGGCTGGTGTGTAAGTTAGGGTTAAGTGTTGTCAGTGAGTGAAAATATTATTGTAATAAAAAAAGTGTCTTACAAGGCGATACAATGGCGTCAGTGATAAGAAACACGTGGATACGTGCCAGTTATGAGTCAAAATCATGTTTTAGTTATGTTTTGTGTTGTAAGGATGTGTAGATTATTGTAACTATTGTGTCTCTATTGTGTGATCCTCTTATGGGATAGTCCAAATTACTTATTGCACAAAAACCCCAAAAACCCACAGACAAAAACACAAAAACATCAACAAACACACAAACACAAACACAACCAAATACAAGACAAAAGAACACATTCAAACATCACCAAACACAGGGAGGTTGAAGTTGGCACTCAAACTAACGCCAACAACAACAAAATACAAGAGGTCCACCACACAGGACAGACAATGATACTTCAACATACATCATCATCACACAGCCGACTGAGAATCAGTGGGTATCCACAGAAAAGTCTTAGGCTTTGATTTGGGAAACCTCAAGAAGTCAAGACCCAGTTACACCTGTTTAGTTATCTTCAATGATAACGGCTCTAACGAGCTTATGACCATATATATATATCTTCATCTCATCCTTGTTGAGATGCTTACCGTTGAAACCTGCAAACGGTTTGTAGCAAACCTCAGAAATAAGCTAACCCACCCACTTACTTATCGATGTTTTGAGAAGTAGTTTGTCGGACACCATTTAAGATGTGTCTGATCTAACTTCATCCAACGTATTCTCAAAACTTACATTGATTGTATCTGCTTAAAACTCAACAACTACGATAGGGATGTCACTGGTCGAAGTTGAATCCAGATGCTTTCTTTTGGGGTGAGTTGTTTGAGGCTTCAGCTATTCATGCCCTTTCTTACTGAAAGAGAATCCAGACGAAGATTGAGTTTGCTTTTCTAAAATATCAAGGACCTTATGATTTGTTTTGAATATCTAGGACATTGAGTTGCTATGTTTCTTCATTTCACTCATGAGTTCTTCTGACCTTTTATCCTGACTTAGGAGTATCTCCTGCAGCAGCTCAAGGAGCGAGTTTGGATTGATATCTGGCTCCATAAAATAATAATAATAATAATTGATGATCTTAATGTGTATAATGTCTGAGTGAGTCTGATCCTAGTGGGCATAATAGCCAAGTATTCCATTTTAATTTTAAAAAGAGCATTTCGAATACTTATATTGATCAGTCACTCATTCTCCTGCTTTTCATGGAAACCAAAATTAATCGGATTATTAAGAAATGTGAGACAGCTAAATTAGTCAGGACAAGGCCACTAGGAAGTCCGAAAAATAGCGCTGAGCTCCCAACCAAACCTTCCATGGCGAGGTAGAGGGCAGAGTCCGCAAGAATTCTGTTTCTAGCCTCGCGCGGCGCTTCATGACGGTTCACCCGTCACATACATACATAAATATATGCAGCAATATAGTAGTTATCCGTCTCGTTCAACTTCCTGATATTGGACACTGTTGATCTCGCTCCATTGCCTTTTAATATGCGGTAAATGTATTTTAAGAAGGCCTGTAGATGTAGAAGGAATCAACTATTTCTTACTGTTTTATCGGAAAAGACTCTACTGCAGAGCCATAATCATTAAAGAATAGGTCTTTCCATTTGTTATCACCAAATATCTAGTATGACCCAAAGCGGACTAGTGACCAACGCTAAATTGACTGATGTAATATACACTTGAGAGACAATACCCAGTCATCACGAGTAGTTTAATGTTTGAAAATAAACAGAATATGTAGAGAAATTTGAACCCCTGAAGCGTTATTTTCGTTTCAAATTACCAATTTAAACATAGTCAGGCGATCTCAAATAAATAACGATTAAATAGTTAAGATTCCAAAATATTTTTCAAAGAAATGAGACAATTAATCATGGATTCAATTGTGCTGTGCTGATACGAACAATCGGAACTGTAGGAACAGCAGGAAGGGGTATGCTGACATCTGATTTCACACTTGATGAATTCAAAAATGCTTCATTAAAGCTTGGATTTTGACTGAGTTCTGGACCTGCTTTCGGTACTCCTGTTTGATTTAAATGGACTGTGTTCATATCTGAGTATCCATTTGTTGTATTCCATAAGGGGTTATAGCCTGGGGTTCCATAAAGTCCTGGGCCTGCTTCGATTGGTATACTTGGAACCCATGCAGCTTGTTAAGCATTTGAGTAATTTAACCCTAATGCTTGGGTAGGTTTTGAATCATTCACGAAATGCGTCCTAGGTAAGTAGTATTGATAGGAGGGCCTATATCCAGCAAAGAAATAGGACTCGCCGATGAGTAAAATAGCAGAGATAACAACCAAGGTCTTGAACATTATTATGAATTGAAATTAGGGTCAGAAGCATTTAAATATTGATTTTCGAACCTTGTCGAATAATTTCGAAATAGGTTCGAATCTCGTTTTAAATAAAATGGGTAATCACCAGAGCACTATTCTCTAATTGCAAGCATCAATTACTTTTACTCTTTTGGCAGTTAGATGAGAGAAACAGCTTTTCTAAGTTTTGAACCGAATTAAAAACAGTTTGTAATTTAATTTTGGAGTTTAAGAACTTCTTATTCTCCAGGCGAAATGTGTAACGTAGCTCGACTTTACAATCTAACTAACTTCCCATATTAAGCAGTCAAACACATGAAATCAGCATTTAAATTTCTTTAATTTTCTAAGGCTAATAAGTTAAACGAAGTTGGTTTTGATTTTACGTATTATGATGTACTAACCCTAATATTTATTTGCGATTCTAAATTTGCATTCAAAATTTGTCAGTGCGTCCACAAAACCTGCCAACACACAGAAAATCTTACTTAAATAGTCACAGTCTTTTTTCCTTATCCCTGGCTATTGGAGTTACGCCTCGTAGATGTTAAGACCGAAAAGCAGGGAATTTACTTTGAAACTCAAACTGGCAAAGAAGCCTAACTTATGAATGGGGCCCAAATAAAATTCAACTGCTGATTTTTACGAAGAATATCAGCTTATGTAGCCAAGTTTAAGACAGTTTTAAGTGCTTTAATAGTATTATCCCATATTGAGCAATATTGAAAAGCAGAAGCCCAACACAGCTAGTAGGCTGTATCTCCGCAACTCTTGCTGCATGTTAACATCTAATTGTTTGAATGTCGAGTGCAACTAACTTGATTAATTTGGGTTTAACTTCAATCGATACTGTATAAATCTCTTTTTTGGAGCAATCAATTTAGATAATTGACAGTTACATTAGGATTTATAAACAATTGGTAACTCGTTGATGTTATAAAAATTGTAATTTTCAATCTAACTGATTAAGGCAATCTAAATTACATAGGCTACGAACGATGCAGGTATTAAAAAAGATTATTAATCAAGGATATCAATCAATCAAATCCAAAGTTAAGAAGCCGCTGGAGTAGGAGCTTTGCCGGGATGCCCTGGTTCAGTTTGGCTTGGAGTAAAAATAGTAGTGGGGAATTTGAA
>JAOXNN020218710.1:0-15775 GCA_028571205.2 Hydropsyche betteni
AAAAAGTGTATTCATAACACATCTTGGCTTTTACAAGCTTTTTAGGGTTGACAATATGAATGAGAATTGGATTGTCAAACAATCTCTTTTAATTATTTTTGGGTGTCTACTCTGAGGGTATTATTTAGACGTAAAGTGAGTGGCTCGGCGCTTGTGGGTTGTGTAGACTACAAAGGACAAAGATATTTAGTAAAAACGAGCTCTAACAAACTTTAATATAATCGATTTCTATTACAAAGGGAATATCTATCGTCGCTGACTTAAGGCTATCGTGAAGCTTTAGTTCTCAGACGATTATGTTGTGTAGATTGGCCCACTTTAGCATCATAACTAAAAAAAGCAACCAACGGAACGAATCTTGGAAGGCCAAATTCAAGCTGAAGGAATATGTTACTATATCTTTCATGAATATTATGACATCTTGAGTTTAGTCTTCAAGGAGACGACTTGTACGTATCTAATAAGTAATAGCCAGGACTATCGTAGTAATTGCCATAAGTTATTTGTTTAGAGTCGATCGGGCTGATTCTATCCATAAAGGTTGAAAATTTATTTTTACTTGTTGCAGATCACCGCCTGAATGAATTACTACTGTGTCAGTTCTGATCTTAAAAATGTTTCAGCGACTGTGTAGGCGCATGCATAACAGGATAAACGTTGAATAAAGCGAATACTTACTGCGAGGAGTAGTTGACTTGCACTAATTCAGGTGTGACATATGAGCAAAGCATAGGGTATCCGGATCAATCCAAATTCAAAATACCGATTTTTTCTGTTTCACCCGCCCTCTCCAGGTTCTTAAATTTAAAGCGCTCAGGTAGTGAAATATACTTATTTCTCAGATTATTGAAATATATGTAAATAATATTTTGGAAGAACTCCATGTAAGTAATGGGGTTACATAGGTTACATAACGAGAGTCATCGGCAATCTGGATGGCAACTGAAGGTTTGTCTTGTTGCTACATAGTCAGTGGAATATACATATCTAATATTCTTACAATAATAAGCTCTACTTCGTGTATAGTTGGTAGATCACTCGCTAATTACCTAATAAACTATCAATCTCCAATAAGCCTTAACACTAGCCGCACTTCCGACCCTTCAGTAACTTCGTAATCTGTCATCAACCTATGATCCTCTAATTGCTTCCCATTGAAGATGAGCCTCTGTTGATCACAGGGCAACCCCTCCTTGTTCATTATCTTTGACTTCATTTGGAGGACAGTCGTGGTGTCTTCAATTTAGAAATGGTGTTATCTTTTGTAGGGATCGACAACCTTTATTTTCATTAAATCAATTATCAATTTATGAGTGGGAGATATAAGGAGAAGCACTCAGACAACCTTCTCCGATGATTGTAATCATTTTAGGTGGAAACCCAATTGACATCGGCCTTTTGTTTTGTCATCATATTCGCATTCTCTTATATTATCATCAGATTATAGGGACATACAATACTAACATGTAGAATATCAGGTAGGATCATAATCAGGCGAACTTAGAAAAATACATGTAGTCGGGTGAATCTTCCCCCTGTAGATCCTTCAGGATTCTCTTGGCGACTTTTATGTACTCTTATGCCTCCCTCTAGTTGCCCACCTCCTTATAGACCAACCCTAGATTCCCCAGAGCTACAGCTGTGTAAGGATTGTGATCGTTTCCAATCTCCTTGCGGAATATGGCTAGTGCATCGTTGTAGTTCCGAATGGCTGAATCAAAAATTATCTACCTTTGTCGTACTCTCTAAGAGTTTTGTTGCAGTTGGCAATATAGGTAAGATTCTCACCGAGCTAGATTGAAGAGTTTGATCTATTCTTTCTCAGGACATAAGATCTATGTTATGAGGGTGATACCTTTAGTAGCTTTGCCTAGCTCTTTCGAATTGTTTCTGCTAGAAATAAACATGCCCTAGGTTCTAGTGGTTGGAAGCTAGTTTGAAATCGTTGTCGGGGAGACTCTAGTTTATGCATATGGCTTATTAGAGACACTGCTAGGATTTGACTCGGTACTGCCCTCTTTTCTCGGAGTTTGGATGAGATTTAGCTTTGAGTCGAAGATTGTTCCCCAGGGTTTAGAGAATACGAGCTTTGATAATATTGGATTAAGGGTTAGTTTAGTTGTCCTTGTACTCGATCACTTTTATAGCGCTTTTGAGATAGTGATCTGCTGTCTTGTACTCTTCGAACTCAGACTACACCTTGGCGATCTAAACTAGCATGTTGGCGTATTAGAGGGAATGTGGGCCTTTAGATTTTTATGTCAGGAATAATGCTTATTATAAGAATGACTTAGAAATCTCGTATTAGCCTTTAGCGGAATGAGCCTCCGACAATTGTTTAAGCAGGATAGCAACAGAATAGTCATCTGGTCTTTCATACTTGACAGCGTTGAATGCCTTGTTGTAGTAGAATATACTCTAGTCGAACCTATGCTCCTTCAGGTATGTCTAGCCTATTTAGGAATAGAGTCTGGTAGATTCGTGGAAGTACTGTTTGGCTTCGATGGATGTGGGATTGGTTTAGGCCAGTTTGAAGTAGGTGTTGGCTTGTTGCAGTTTATTGCCTTTAACTTGATAATAATGAAGGAGTTAGGTATTGGCTTGTTGCACCCGATTGCTGAGATAAAGTGATTAGTAGGCATCAGCAATTATTCTCTTATCGGATTATAGCTACTCTCCTGTTTGGGTTTGTTTATACCGTAGGGAAGCTATCAGGGTATCCTACCGATTGAAGTTTCTGTTCGTATTTATGCTTCCAGCTTGTAGGATACCAAGTAACTGCTTAGTATTGGGTCTTTATGATTAGTGGGCAACCATCGCAAGCAGTACTTTAAGTATTTTGCTGTATGACTTTTAATGAGCAATGGCCGTAGCAATTAAATAATCCGGATTGCTAGGTTGTGTCAGAAAGAAAGAGGTGAGCAGTGTCATCCCTAGTGCATACACATCGTTCTTGTAATGGTTGTATTATGCTTTTTGACTGAGACATCTTTTAGCTTCAGGAGATAAATAATAGCTAGCACCTAAAGCCACCATAGACAACATCTATGTTGGTAGATGTTTGTAGGCTAGATCGAATCCACCCAGTACATACGAATGCTTGGAGATAGAGTAGTAGATATTAAAGGGACGGATATCGTTATGACTGATGGACCTAGAGTGTAGGGAATCCAACCCGCAAAGAGAATGGTAGAGGAGCATTTCGAATTGCATTTAGGTCCATTTCCAATTCTGTAGCCTCCGGAAAGAGTTTATTTATTACAGGCTGGCAGATACTTCCTATTTGACTATTAGGGATACCTTTCCCCCTTCCAATCGTTGGTCTCCTGACCCTAAGAAAAAGCTATCCACTGCATTGTGTAGATGCTTATAGTTAGTGGTGGATATGAGTCTGGTTATGTGATGGTTATATACTATAGGTTTGAAGGAGGCTTATTCAAACCGACAGAAAGGCCGGACCAAAAACGATCTCTTCACTCCATTCAATGTACCCACTTGTACGTACGTTCCAATATTGATAGCATCCTTAATCGTAAACTCAATATCCAGCTGCAAAGGTCTTTCAATCTGGAGTGCCTCCATCGCATGGTAGAACTTCTCTGAATAGTCGATAATCTCTTCGTGTGTTTGGTTGGATTGGAGGACGAACTCTAGGATATTGTTTGTATTTTTGTTCTTGACGATGAGATACCCGAATCGTTAGGGAGCTTTGGTATTGACGAACGTTTAGAAGGCACTGTGTCTGAGTATTTTATCCTGGGGTCGTGCTGCCTGGACGACTATCTATGGGTTGATTTATCTGTCGGTGGAGCAGAAGGTTTGATTTCCCATAACTGATTTTTTATAAATGCGGAATTGTTAAGGGTCGGAAATAGCCAGCTTTAGTTACCTATAAGGCGGTGCTTATGATAGTTTTGATAATATAATAAGGCTTTTAGGCGATGGAATGCTGGTGTAACAGGAAGCTCGCTCTTGACGAGGATGAAATCTTGGAGCATATAAAGGGGTGCAACTACTATCTGAGGAGATGTCATTTTCTCAACATCCTGGATAAGATTCTGCCCGAATCTTCCGAAAGCGACTATCGAGTAATAAGCCACCCTTATTTAGCTTATGCTAGCGGAGCTGAAGCTCGTAGAGAGGGAACTGGGTGCCCGGTTGAAGCAGAAAATGAATGGAACTAAACCTAAACCAGTCGCCTCAAAGATGTAGATTTAACCTCAGCCAGTATCGTCATTCTACAATGTGCAGTCTGAATATGGTGTAGAGGACGTCAGGATAGTAGAATGCAATTAATGTCGAAAGAAGTTCTATGCGGACTATGATGTTTAGAGTCTATTTTATGTGTGGGAGTGTTGCCATTTATTCTGCAAACCCTGTATGGTAAAATACATCAACAAATAATTCGTGCCGCAAAAGGGCAATATGAAATGCCCACTCAAGTAATGTAAAATGATTATCGTTGCGGAATCTTACATTTAGCTGATTGGAAAGGAAAGAGTGGCTTAACTCTAGAGGCTAATAGTTATGGGAATGACCAACATTATTCAGTGCGGGAAGTGTAAAACCTAGTTTGACTTTGTCAAGGGCAAAGTGTAAAATGTAAAGGACTAAACAGGAAAACCTTTAACTCCTGCCATGCAACTGCATTATGCTTAGAACAGGTTTAACTGCCCCAAATGCAACACAAATCAATGCAAAAACTGTAAAGTGGTTCCTTACCACATCGGAAGGAACTGTGAGGAATTTAAAAAGCACTTCCAAAGCAAGAAATGTAGGTATTGTGGGGATGTTATGCCTGAAATCAATTCAAAGAGTGGAATAAGAGCGTTCTAAGATATCTGTAACAAGAAGGATTGTCAGGAGTTAGTTAGGACAGCATGCTCGAAGGTCAATGTTTGTGGCCATCCTTGCAGAGGGTTTAATAGTGAGAAAAAGTGTATTCCTTGTTTGGATGAAAAATGTGCTGTGGCTATTCCTGCTCTACTCGGTCAGAAAGGAGATGACTATTGTGGAATATGCTGGTCAGAAGCATTGGATTCAGCACCTTGTATTCAATCTAGCTGTGGTCATATCTTCCATTTAAAATGCGTGTCTAAAAGGTTGGAAGTGAGATGGACTGGCCCTCGTATTGTGTTTAACTATTGTGCTTGTCCAGTATGCAAAAAGTGGCTTGCTTTCCCTGAAGAGAGCGTACTCCATAAGAAGATGGTTGAGAACCAACTAATATTCACAAAGATTCAGAATAAATGCCTGGAAAGGCTGAAATTCGAAGGATGCGAGAAGGATTAGAAGTTAGTGAAGCCAGGTTCCGCCTTCTATCAGAAACCGTTGGAATACGCAATGGCAATATTCTCTTACTATCAGTGCTTCAAATGCAAATAGCCATATTTCGGAGGCAGAAAGTCTTGTTAGAATGTAAACGATGGCCAGGGAGAGTACAAACCTTAGGAACTTATTTGTTCAAACTGCTGCTAAATTCCTATATAAAACTGTCCTAAACATGGAAAGTAGTACATAGAGTTCAAGTGCAAATTCTGTTGTACTGTGGCACAGTGGTTCTGTTGGTAAGATATGTTTGTAATGCAGGGGAAATACGCATTTCTGTGAGAACTGCCATCAAAGACAATGCAAGGGCGAGTATATAAGCAAACTTCCGAAAGATAAGTTACCAAAATGCGAAGGAGCAGGTAAATGTCCAGTAGGTGGGAACCATCAAGGAAACGGAGATTAGCGACCGTTAGGATGCGCAATATGCAGAAACATTAAGTAAGCCGGTAAAAACTTTTGATTGGTTGCATAGTCTAAACATTTCGGCTGTGGTCGGAATATTTCGAGGGGAGTCCATAAGCCTATTATAAATGCATATGGTTATTAACAAAGGAACAATAAATGGCAATAAAATTTGACTATTGTTTTGGGTGGATATTCACCGGTGAGGTTTGGATTGGAGAATGATACTTTTTATATAGTAGAGAGAGGGTTAAGATGGTAACTTAGAGGGCGTAGCTCCAACGGTAGAGCGTTGGACTCCAAATCCAAGGGTTGCGAGTTCAAATCTCGTCGCTCTCATTTTTTTTCATTTCCTCGCATTCTATCAACCCTTCTCTATGGTTTTAGTAGACCTCAGAAGTCGCTACAATCGGAAGAGTTTATCTGTATCTCAAGCATTCTAAACTTCAATTCAATTCGGAAGAACACGAATATTGACGACGATACTATCCCTTAGAGTGGTCTAACTGATATTGACTGTAGATACCTATTTTACTCCATAGTTGAATAATCATATCGGAATCAGTTGCTGAACAAAAGCTATAAATTGTATACATAATCTTCAATAATATTGCTATGATGGCTACTACCCAAGCTTAAAAACTCCCCTAGCTCTTACACAAACTGGAAGCTTTTACCAGCACCAATAAGCACCGAAGCAGTCAATAACTATTCTGTATTGGCATGCTTTTTTCCAAATACAATCTCAAAAGCTCAGAGGAATTAACTTTTCTCTTACAGACCCTCTCAATTCTGTCTGTCTACACAGAAGAGAAGATCATCTACCCCAACCAGAAGACATGGGTCCTGGACTGTGTAGTCTCTAGCAATAAGTCACTGATATTGGGCAAACCATTCCAAGATTTCTTTGAGAAACTCATAAGTTAATGTATATCTGTCAACGATCAGAAGAAGACGAACCCTATGAATGCGACAGTTCAACCCAATATTTCGATGAAGAACACAGGTGGGTACCAAAATACCTCAAAGTTAAGCTTAGAGCATATAAAACAGCAAGAACGAATGAGCGAACAGGCAGCCAGGAAACTGCAAGAAGAGTACAATAGGTAGAGCTTAATGAGGAATATTGAAACGGTAAAAAACAGTAATACTGGGTTAAGCTGTCCCATATGCTTGGAGGACATAGATATTACTAAGATAGCATTATTGAACTGTTCGCACTCATTCCATAAGGAGTGTCTCAGCCATTCGCTAAAATTAAATATAGACTAAAGAAAGTTTCCAATAAAATGTCCTGATGGTGAGTGCGGGAAGGAGGTTATTATTGCGGATATCAAGGAATTCTTACCTATAGACTATGTCAACAAATTCAATACTTACAGTTTTGAGAAGTATGTGGAGATGAATAGCCAGGATATGTAAATTAATTGAGTTATTCAGGTCATGGTGTCCGACGCCTGGCTGCAGCTTCATCTTCTGCTACAATTAGAAAGATGACTCTATGTTCAACTGCCCGTTGTGTAGGAATACTTACTGTCTGAAATGCCACACTGTCTTCCATAAGGGGATGACATGCAAATAGTATATGATTAACAGAAGGTATGACAAGAACGACGAGAAATTCATCAATTTTATTAAGGGTTCGAAATATAAGCAGTGTCCAAAATGCAAAATGTGGGTCGAAAAGGCAACTGGTTGCGATCATATGACTTGTAGGTGTCGATTCTAGTTCTGTTATATTTGTGGAGGAGTTTATAGGAACTGCGCCTGTACTGGAGGTCAAGCGGGTAGACCCTAGATTATCATCCCGGAAGTAGCATCGTATGATACTAAAAAGAGGTCGATGCCTTCATAAAAACCTCAACCTCAAGTTGCAATAAGGCCAGCCCCTCCAAAACCAGTTGTTGCTAGTCCCTACCCTTCTACAGATCCTTCTTCTTCCCATAATATGCATGCAACATCTACAATACTTTCAATTATTCCAGGCCCTAAACCAACAATAGCTTCGGAGTTGTCCAACACTTCCAAAATCCCCTCTCGAATACCTAGTGCTATCAATAATCCTATGAATAATACTATGACTGGGATGATAGGACAGAGTGGAACTATCCCTCCCCAGCCCTTTTACCCCGGTCCTTTCTTCAGTCACGATACCCTAACTAGCAACCCCTTCTAAAAGAAAAAGAATCCTTTTTGATGCTGAATAAATATAGTATGATGCAAATTAATATCACAACAGCCCTGATTCAGAATTATGGTTTTTTCTCCTGCATTTTATCTATCCTTCGAGTTTGAGCAACATCAGAGTTTAGAGATTTTTGATGTAGTCTTACATTGACTATCTGGTGCGCTAACCATACCGTCCTACTTTGTTGAGTTAGTCTTTGAATGATGAATCTACCATCTCTAGTTGGTTCTTTTCGTTGAGGGATACCCTCCTCCATCTCCTATCATCGTCTATTTATGTGTTCTAGCGTCGACTCGTATCGTGTCTAATCTTTTCTTCGATAATTTTACTATGTCGACTGCGCTTTTGATTAATTTTGTAATCCTACAGTTTCTGTGTTACTCTACTGTCTGTTCTTTTTACATTCATCACCGAACTTCTGGATTTCTTGCAATTATCAATTTTATCTTTTTGACCCAGCATACAGTTAATATTGTCGAACAGTTGATTGTAGTCAGGCTTCAGTTCGAGAGAAGGCTGCTGGGTGGAGATGGCAAGTTAAGCTGGCTGTGTTTTGTAGCTCTACTTTTTATTCCCTAAAAGCAAAGTTTCTCTCTGAACCTGCATCTGGTCCTGTTTCACCTTCCGTATAATCTCCCTGTTTTTATTGATGAGCTTCTCAAAGCTATTGAGTGTATGGTCGAGATCAGTCGACTCAGTATATTTAACTTTGTGATTTTCTTCTGGGCTCTGATTGTTCTTTACTATTCTATCCTTTAGAGCTTCCGTTAACATTCGGTTGGCTCTATGTCTTCGGTTTTTGCGTTCTGGTTTGTGAGGGTTATCGGTATTGGGTATGTGAAGAATCTAATGGAAATCTTTTCGGTTATGCTCTGGTGATTACTGGGTGGGAACCGACTCAGCCTTCCTCCGTTTGTGTTTGGCTTGCAAATAGCCTAAATTATTAACCTCGTAATTCTCCAGATAGTTGAGATTCATGAGAGGGAGAACAGACTATCGAACCTATTTGATTTAGTTTTAGAAGTCGGAGGAGTGGTAGTTTGGGAGAGGGGCAAGCTTGGGTAAGTTTATCGAACGCAACTCAGAATGACTTTTTTTGCACAGCTGCCGCCTCCGTCTTTTGGGATTATCCATAAATAAAATTAGTAATGCTCATTGGTTGCATACAACCTGCATTCCTGTATTATATATTACTGTATGGTTGCAACTATTAAGTACTTAACTATATTTTGGGGGTTGTTATGCGGCAGATAATATCACCCGGCTGAAGGGAACCACTAGATATCGTCTTTATTGATTTTGTCTTGAATCCAATACTCTATTCCTGTAAAGTCATTGGAGTTTTTAATGCGCTCTAGAGTGTACATATAGAAGTAGTAGTTCCAAATGTTGTGAGTTTAGTTGAGGTGTACTTAGAAGCTCTCGCTTCGCTTTTCCAACTGAGTTATATAAGAATTACGGTGGATTTGTCAGCGGAACATATATAGCACTTGTTTCGTATTTCAAGCTACACCTTCTAGCGAGTGTCCCTGAGTTATGCGAACTTATCGATCATAATGGCTGCCACCATGTTATTGAAAAACACTCCAAAGAACCCGATAAACATCAAATCGTAGAAGAATCTGTAGTAATCTGTGGTTTATGCTCCGGGACTTCCCTCTCCTATGATGTGCTGAGTGTAAAGTGATACGACACAAGACAATACTGTAGTACAGTGTCCACCTCCTGACTTCGAGATGTCAATATCAACTTGTTCACTATCGTACAGGGGTACTAGATAGCTGCTTAGTGTCACAAAGGCAAATACAAATGCAAAAGCCAGGCCGAATACAATAACAACGAATAGTTGCTTAGCGTTAGTCATTATAGCAGTGAATATGTTCCTGAAAACGTCAATTTTAGCAAATAGGAAGAATAGGTTTAGGGAGTAAAACCGTACTGAAACGAATGCCGATATCCAAGAGATAAAGAAGAAGACTAATACACTACGTGCCTTATAGTCTTCCAGATAGATCATATCGAGCAGCTTCAGCTTATCTTCCAGTGTTTTCCATATGGGGAACCTAGGCTTAGCTTCGAAGTTGTTATAGTACTTATTTACCTTGCTTTAGAGGAACCGCTGTTTACGGAGATGGGACTGTGCTAGGGGTGCCTGATGCAACCCCCACAATATAAGGTAGATAAGAGCCTAGATGAACTGAATTGAGGATGTGTAGAAGATGATGGACTATTCGATGGCATCCAATTTGAGTGTAAGCCCATTAACACTATAAAACAACAGTAGAAGCACCAATATGATATAGCTTGAGTAGAGTGAAATAAGGAAGAAGTTCTCCAACGACTTCTCATTAATAATTTTGTTGTGCACCTTATACTCATACTCAATTTACTCGTAGATCACAACACGAGAGTTGAGCATATCCCTTAGTTTCTCGTTCCGAGATTCGAACCGACGGTAGATGATTTAATCTTTGGTGCGGGCAGACAGAAACCCAAATAAAGGGTTATAGGGAAAGTACACTGTCAGAACCTTCTAGTAGAGGTTCACCTCGATAGATCGTATGCGATTCTCCAGCATCTAAATCATTTATCGGGTAAATGGAAAGCTAGGACTATACTGCACATTCTTATTTAGTATTTTCTTTATGATAAGTACAGAAATGATGTTAAGCAGCTCTGAGCTCATCTAGTATTTGGATAAGATCTGCACCAGTTTCTCCCGGTCAACTAGACTAGCATAATGGAAAGCTTCTTTGAGTAGAAAACTGAACGCTTATAGTGAGAAGTTCTTACTGAGGATATCGATGATAAAACTGTCATTAGGTTCCAATAGACTCCTTATGAGCACAATAATCTTCTTCTAGAGAATGAAGAAGAAGGAGGTTTATTGATTGATCCCCCGTATAGTGATGCTATCTGAGAACCTACTCGGAACATGTGGATCTGATGATGCATTATTGAGTATGGTAACACACTCCTCGATTCTCCGAATGATATCGAAGAAGTTGGTACGACACAGGTACACCTGGTTATTTTCACTGGGTATCTGACACACCTCAATCAAGAATTAAATAATTAGTATGGGGATAATACACAGATTATCCTCTATCTACTTCTTGAAGGTAGCATACAGCTTGATATCGTCAGCATTGGCATAATCCTGAGAAAGATAGAGTTTGAACTTTTTGAGTTAGATCAGGTTCTCTCTGACGATATCCATAATCTCGAATAGGGTTTTATTAGCTTATTAGATAACGTTAATGGAGGTGTACTTCACTTTACTCTAAGTGTCGGATTGGTTCTGGATGTAGTCTTTCATCTATTTATTATTGTTCTCGCATAGGAGCTGGATGAATCTAAACATCTTCCAGACGAGGGAACAGCTGCTCTTTCTTTACTGACGGTTAGCTTAGATTTAGGCAGGGTCCATACCCAGTTAGTAACGGAGGACAGCAGGGTAGTCAGGGGTGTTATCAGCATCATCTCTCTTTTTGGTGGCTTTGTAAAAGAATTAGATGTTTTTGAGGGTTTATGAGACAATAGAGGCCATATTGCTGAAGATTGTGTTCTTTTTGTCCTGTTGGAAGACAGATAAGAACTTATTCTGGAAATAGGTGTTACCTCCGAACATAAGGCCAATGCCCAGTTAGAGAATACCGTTGTAGAGTTGGTATCGTTGGTGGAAACTCTCTTAGAGGAAACTGCAGATCATTTATGGAATGTCGAATGCTGATTTCTGGTAGAGTGCCTGGCCATTCTGGAATATCTTCAAATCTGACCCAATATCAGAATACCAAACTTATACCTATCTGAGCTTCTTTACTGATTATTCGGACTTTAAGAGGGATTCGGTAAGGAAACTCACAATAAACAGTTTGATGTCATCTGAAAGGACAGAACTATCTTTTTAGTTGATCTCTATGACGTTTATGACGAACCTTTTGAGAACCTACTCATCGACAACTGAGGAGATGTTCTGATGGAGGAACTCTTTGGGGCCACTCCGATTAATATTATTAAGGTAGATCTTTACCTGGAATTACTCCATGGTTTTCCGACGACTGGCTGTACTGATATTGCTCTCCTTACGTTACTTCATCTCGGGAGGTTCTGGAAGAGATTGAATAGACTTTTTGCTAGAGAAACCACTCAATGGCTATTAGTTGCTTTTCGTAAGCTAGTTGAAAATAATTTCGAAAAAGAGATCAGGATCGAGTATTATAGGTTGATTGGGTTCATTGGGTTGATTAGGTTGATTTGGTTAGCTTATTTTGTTGAATGCGTCTTTGATGCTTTATATTTGGATGGCGACATCTACCGAACAGACGTCTTTGAGGATGTTCAGCCTCTGATGAATCTATCTTAAGAGACCTCGGATGCCTTTACGGAACTTCTCAGAAATAACTTTGGATTTCTGCATTCGAAGCATTATCTTCTTGAAAGTCTCGATTATCTATTTCAGATTACGCTCGAACTCATAGATTTAAGATTTTACTACCCTGTTCTCCTCAATTATCTTGAGGGCGAGTTTGAGATCAGTAAGGCAACTATCGAGTAGCTCAGCCTAGCACTGTCCCTACTCTGGCCCTGGCTCCTCGCTCATCATGTCATGACCAGTAAACTATTAATTTTGTAGCACCATGTTTTACTCGTTCTTCGAAACTTACCTGTTAATCTTTTCCTTGTCTCTCGATTTCAACCATGTTTAGTTAATGTACAGTCTGATCTTGCTTTTGATCTGCCAGTTTGTACTGAAAGCACTGAGCAACTCCAGAAACAGACTAAACTTGTAAGCAAATACAAATTTCTGTTTGATTGCATCCTGCGCCAGAGTCTTCATTAGTCCGTACATTAGAATGTTGTAGAGGGCTGGGAGCTCGCTCAGTTAGATTGAGTCTTGGAGAGGCTACATGACTTTGGCGTATTATTTGCGGAATATCTGGAAGATGATTATGCTCTTGTTGGTGTCCAGTTACTTATTCTGCAGGGTTATTAGAATGTTGAGAACGTTTAGTAGTTTGGCGCATTACATTTTGCTCGGACCCTCCCGAGAACGTATGAGGGTTCGGAGGACACAATCAGATAGGTTCTAGACTTATTTGTAGTCGGTTATCAGATGCTTATTATTTCTGTATAACTCTAGAACGAATTATGTGAACAATCCTAATGCTGTTTAACCATCCAGGAACTTGATGATGTCTGCTCTGTACCGACTAATGTACTTTTTATTCGCCATATTGTCTTTAATGATTGCGATTAGGATGTAGAGTCTCTTCGCTATTATGGGTTGGTGCTTGGTTTTGATTGACTGAGGGTTTATCTTAGAGAGATGCTCCAATATCCGATCTACCAGCCCGAATTTAATGGCAAGATTCTGGAAGAGTTTGTCTGGTTGGCGCTATCCTGAAAACAGAGAGATACTATTCATTTCGTTGAACCATTCTGAAGTTTTGTCGAATTATTTATGGTTTTTTATTAGAAATCGGAGTATTTGGTTGAAGATCTAGTTATCGTCGATGTTCCCCCTAGTGGTTAGTTCAGCGAATTTCTTCTCTTCCTCGATAGGTTGGCCTCTTTTCTAAAGTCGGATGCCTGATTCATCCACACGGGCATCTGCCAACAGAGCATGTAGTTCAGATTTGATATTGAATAGTCGGTAAAACAGCTTAAGGGAGCTCTTCATCAATTAAGAGTTCTTCTCAGAAGCCAGAATAAAGAATCTGCTATCGAGTTTCCATGCGGAGTCTTCTGCTTCCAGCCATTTATTAACCTTACTGTTGATCAGATCCTGCATTCCTTAGAGAGTGAGCAGCTCAGACACCCACAGATTGAGCTGTAGATTTAGGAGAAGACGATAGATTTATACAGCCATAATTTTACTGAGGACTATATTGTTGCTTTTACGTCTCTTCTCTGGAGGTGCATCCTGCAAGGCACTTGCATCTGACTGGTAGAATATCATATCTTACAATACCTTCCGTATCTACAGGAGTTTGCCCATATCCTTCCAAAATCCGTACTCTACTGTCAGTTTTAAGGTTTAGAGGAGAATTAAGTTGTAGGATTAGAAGTAGTCGGGTTTCTTCTGGATCTACTCACTCAGGAATTCGAGCACGAAGAACATGGGGGAGTCTTAAGGTAACCTGGAGATGAGCTACCCTCTGGATGAAACCTCTGACTACCGATTGAGAAAATACAGTTAGCATTTACTATGAGGCTTGTAGTCGATGTATACTGTTTTTATGAGATTGAGTACGGGTCCTCGGAATTACTTGAAACTTTCATCCTTTAGAACGTTACAGAGTATTTAAAGAGGGAACTCAGGTGCACACTCCTGGATATTTCTTTACATTCTGAATTTTGTGCAGTCACCTAGAAGGTATAGGTACTGCCTGAAATAGTCTATTTTGACATTTCCCAGCTCTTAGACTGTTCTTTTATGTTATATATAGTCGACATCGCCATTATTCTCCTGGAAGAGTACGATAACTACTTTATCGCCCTATTTACTAAACCTACATTTCATTTTGATGGGGATGTTAAGAGCGTGTTTAACTATTATTGTTGATCTGCCCAAATCTTCCTTCCTGTCCCTTTATTTAAGGGGAAAGAAATACTGGAAGATTACGCTCTGGTTTCTAGTGTTGGCTTTCTTGTGGGTACCAGTGAATGCTCTCAATATTCTCATGTACCTGATGTTGTAAAGATGGTCGGGTTGGATCAGCTACTTCAGAAAGTCCTAGATCCTTTCCGAAGTTATCTGCTTTTAGATAACATCGTCATTCTGCTCGTAGTTTTAACTTAGCAGCTCGGTTAGTAGTTATTGGCTCAGACTCTTCTTTGGTTCGTTCAGTAGGAACTAGATATTGTTCTTTTAGCAGCACCTCTTCTTATTTCGAAGGTTGTCCTTACAGAGATCATACAGAAGATTGTAACAGTCTTCAGCAGGCACGTTTCCTTGTCTAATAAGATTGATCAGAATCTCTATCATGTTGAATTCACGTAGTAATGCTTGTTTCTGGGTAGTGTTAGTTTTGAGAAAATTTATTAAATAGGGGACCCATATTTATGGTTCCATACCCTTAATACTTAGGATCTATTTAATGAACTTCTTCTCAGCTCTGTTGATTTGGAATCCATGGAGCAGCTCATTCTAACGAGCTCCCAATTTCACGAATCTTTATCCATTAACCTCGATGTCAAAAGGAGGAAGCCTATTCTAAGTTAGGATCATCGGTCGTAGTGCTATTTTAGTTGGTTTGGGTGAAAGTGTAGGGCTAAAGTACTTCCCGGAGAGAACGTGTCTCAGTACTAAAAACTCCTGCTTTTCCTTCTTCTGGTCGGTGTTGAAATTTGTGTAACTAACTTCCCATAGAGCCCTGAACACCTCACTATCGTTATAGTCCCTTAGCTTAAATATGATTTCGTTGTTATTTCGATCCACAGTCAGAATAGAGTTATCCTAACTATGGATAAAGTACACGTAATCATTCTACTAAAGATACTTCTTTTAGCCACGATCTTCCGAAGTTTTGATTGTAAACCTCCAACGGGAAACCTTCTCAAAAGACAGTTTACAGTTCTTAAGTTGCTCAGTCTAGCTTAGCAGTCGTTCCGCACCCTTCTTCAGTCTTGATTGCTAGATGACGTCAGCCTCCTAGCGTTCTTACTTATCCACATTGACGAAACACTTGAATCGAGCATTCTTAATGACGAAAAGAGCGTTAGAAAAAATAAGATCGCCTTCATGTTCGAATGTCCTAAGGGGAAGTATTTTGAACACGCAGTCTTTTGTAAAAGTTTGTGACATTATCATCTTAAACCCACTTAGGTTCTCCAACGTCTCTTCAGATC
>JAOXNN020218750.1:0-15766 GCA_028571205.2 Hydropsyche betteni
TATGTATATGTATATGTATATGTATATGTATATGTATATGTATATGTATATGTATATTTATATTTATATTTATATGTATATGTATTTCCAATATATGTATATTTATACATATATTGGAAACCAAAGTTTTCTGTTGCAAATTTGCAACATCATGAAATAAAGACAAAGAATTCATATTACAGGATATTTTAGTGATAATAATATAAATTAAATAACCTTTCAATGTTAATATATAATTTTTTTTTAATTTTAACTGAGCCCAGAAAACTTGCAAAAACACGCACACCGAAAAAATTGTCAAAATTGATGGTTTTAATTTTTTTTTGGATTGTAGTACAAAGCAGTTGTTTTAGTACAAGCAGTATCTCATAAGCTTACAACATAATAAAAATTATAAATTTCTACAACCATATAGAAGAAATATCAAATTTTTTATCATGTGGTAAATTTGCAACACCGTGAAGAGGACTATATGTAATGTAAAAAATTGAAAAATAGGGTTTCTAAAACAAATTTCAATTCCTAAAAGTTAAGTCCCTTTTATTTATCTCTCCGCATTCTTTTTACCACGAAATATTTTCACTCCGAATCATTTTTAACTACTAAGTTTTCAGCCGAAAACTTTTAATCATGAAAAATTTTCGTTATGAATAAGATAGGGGCGGAAACCATGGGAATGAAACTTTTGGGGGTGAATATTCGTGCTATACATATTCTGTTAGCGAAAATTCATGATACCGAAAAATAGAGCCTGAAATATTGACGAATATCAAAGAAACGAAGTTTATTATGATAAACAGACGGATAGAAATTTAATATTTTTATATAACGATGTAATATGTAATATGAGTGAATTAATTAGTTGATAGTAAATTTTGATTATATAATTACCGCAACACCAACAGTCCAAATTGACAAAATTGCGAAAAGTGCAAAATATTTCATCTTTGTATGATGATTGATAATTAAATGAAAACGCCGAGTATATATATTCAAAATATTTAATGAAAAAATCTTGAATTTATAATAATGATGATTAAAATGAAAATAATGTTAAAAAATAATAAATTTGAATAATTGTCTATGCAGTTTTATTTTTAATATTATATAATATGAAATAATAACTTTGACGTCATTGGTTAATATTCTTTTGATAAGGAAATAACAATTTCAAATTAGCATTCTTTTTTAAAACGAATCAAACGAAAACAAGAAATTATTGCAATTAATTAATCATGAATAATGGATTAGTATTATATTATGCAATAACAAAATTAAAATCGTAGTTCCTCAATATGTTTGCATAAAAAAGTTAACACATTAAGCAATTATTTATTTCCAACACAAAAATGAATTCGAAAAAGGTGCCGAAAAAGTGATTTCGCAAACGAATCCAGTCTTATAAATCATCACATAAAACGATATTAGCTTTTAATCGTGCAAAAAGATTAAAGTCCATTTATCAAATTGAAATTTCGGAATTTCTCCGATACAATATCGGAGCGAACAAAGAGGAGCGAACTTTCGAATAACTTTTCGCCCTTTCGAAAGGTCCATTCTTCGACATCGGGAAAAACACAAACAACGCCCGTCGTTTTTGTTAAAATACAAATTTTCATCAAGGGCGAAACTCCATGGTGTTTTTTATTCTAAAAAATCTTGAGAATTTTTTGAAATTTTCACACGTGCGTTGGAAACGTGACCTTTTTTCTTAGAATATATATCTACCGTTTCTCATAACTTGTATGATATTTTTATGTTTACGCTTATGCTCACTATGAAGTTTCATCCTGAAATCTTGAAATTTGTACGCGCAGTTTGGAATAGCGCAGTTTTCAGCAAAAATATTTTCAGAAAATAATTTCAGATGGAGGTTTTTTTGAACATTCATGTATTCCTAAATTTCATGAGATACGCTTGCTCACTGTGAAGTTTTACCCTGAAAAATCTTGACATTTCTCTGAAGCATAACGCGCGGGTTGGAACGCCACTTTTTTTAGTCAAAAGATCATTCAACGAAAATAGTTTAAAATAAAGGCTTCTATCTAAAGAACAGTCAACTATCCTTATTACTTATGAGATACGTTTACGTTCATGCTTTCGCTGATCGTGGAGTTTCATTCTGAAAATTTTTGACAATTTACACATGTGTGTTGAAAAGGTGTCATTTGACGAAAATAGTTTTAAGCTGATGATTTTTTAAATACTCATCTACCTCCACAACTTGTCAGATACACTTACTGTGAAGTTTCATCTTGAAAATTTTCAACAATTCTTTAAACTTCACACATGTGTTGGAAAAATCCCATTTACTGCCGAATGATTGTTCGAAAAAAATAGGTTCAGATGAAGGCTGTTTTGAACACTCATATACTCTTAAAATTCGTGAAATGAACTTACACTCTGAAAAATATTGACAATTCTTTAAAAATTCTCACTTGTGCTGGAAAAGCGCCATTTTTGAGACGAAATATCGTTCAACAAAAATAGTTTCAGAGGAAGCTTCTTTGAACACTCACATACCCTTATAACTCGTGATATCTGTTTACGATCACTGAGGAGTTTCACCCTGAAAATTTTTAACAATTCTTTAAAACTTCATACGTATATTGGAAAAGCGCCATTTTTCAGCCGTATGATATATTTCGATGAAATAATTTCAGATGAAGCCTTCTTATAATAATCACTAGCCCCTATAACTTATGAGATACATTTACGCTTACGCAGGTTATGGAGACTCGTCCTGAAAAATCTTGACATTCCTTTGAAACTACACGCATGTGTTGGGAAATGCGCCGTTTTTCAGCCGAACGATCGTTCGACGAAAATAGTTTCAGATGGAGGCTTCTTAGAACACTCACGAGCACGTGAAGTGTTCGATTTTCACTTTGAGAGAACGCAAATATGCTGAACATTCAAACGTCTGAAAGTGTCGGACCTTGGATGTGAAAATTTCGAAATGTCGGATGAAAATTCATCGGAACGGCGAACAAGAAGGTTCATGTTTCATAATTGTGAATGTTCATGGTGTTTTCCTGAAAAATATATTTATTTTTAATTTTCGGTTGTTTTGTTTGTTCGCAATAATTTTTTTTCAGCTCTCTGAACCAATCGAGTTGGAAAATCGATTCAAATGAGGCGCAAACAGTTTCAATATTGTTATGCTGAAAATTTTTTTCGTTCTTTTTCGACGATATGCAAAATATATTGAATTTTTTGTATTTTGTCTCGTGAAAAATAATAAAACTTTTATTTGAATTCATTATTAATTTCCTAGAAAAATACAGATGTTGCGTTCAATTTTTCATAAAGTTGCATGAAGTAATATTGGGGTCGATAAAGACGTGGAATTTAATACATTTATGAATACTAAATTGATAAGTGAAAGTTCGGAATGTTTTCATATTTTTTGTTTCGTAACAGGGTTTTTATTTAATAATATAGAATGTGTAAAATCAAATTAAAAAATAAGATGCTTACTTTAAAATATAGAGAAAATAAATCGAAAAATAATTTAATTCGAGTTTTTTATATCAATCTTTAAAATCAGTTGTATTAAAGCTCATTTATTTAATTAAATAAAAATATATAAAACCTAAGTACTTGTATTTATTTTAGTAAAAAATTAATGCATTTTGTAAAAGAATTATTTTGTTCAATTATCTATATATATAAAAATGAATGAATGTAAAAAAAAAAAAATAAAATAAAGTAAAACCAACCAAAAATTCTAGATAAATGAAAAAAAATCAAAAATTATAATATTATTAGAAAATGTTAAATCAAAAAAAAAATTATACATTATAGATCTTACACTTCAAATTCAACCTTCTTAACTTCAAATTTATCTTTTTGAACTTCAAATTCAAACATCGGAAAATATTATCAAGGCAGTTGCTATAAGAATCAATGAAATACATACATCTGTATTTCATATATAGATTGTTGAATTTGAAGGTTAAATTTTTGAATTTGAAGTGAGAAAACTTAATAATAAGTAAAAAATTCACTTTTTTTATTATAATAAAATCGTCTCATGCGAAATGGCGTTTTCTGCGTAACGAATATGTCGCAAAATGTAATAATTTCGCATTTTCATTTTTCGATGCGAAATGCAATATTCCGACGCTCTTCGGAGGATTATAAATTGGAATTATAATAATAAAAATATGATCCGGTCTCAAAGAGGTTGTCTTATTTTATTTTTTTAAACAAAAAGTACGACGAGTATATAAGATGAAATTTCCATCGACGCTGAAAATATTTCATGAATATTTGTATTGAGATGTTAATTAAGAATAGTTTTTATGATTATTTTGGAATTAATTTCAAATGATTTAATTAAAAAAAAAATAACATTCGAGACAAAGTTTCGTTTGAGCATTGATAATTACTTTAACAATAAAAAAGGGGATATGTATTTTTATTGCATTATTTAATATATTAAAATGAATTAGTTACACAAAAAATAAAATATAAGAGTCATAAAAAAATATGTTTGTGTTAACAAAGTTTTATTTTTTTTTTTACATAAAACCGACAAAAACATATAAATTTTGAATTAAAAAATGTATTTATAGATTCAAATTATTCACAAACACATTTCGAATTAACAAAAAGATCAAATAGAATTACTATTTTCAAACAGCGTACACCTGGCTGGCTTTTAATCGCGTTTCGGTCGCAGGAGCGCCAACTGAGCGCCTCGAAAATAAGTTCAAAAAAGACCGAAAAACGACCAGAACTCAAAAGTCTCGCTATAACGAGTCGACGGCTGATAAGATTTATTTTCGAAAACAAAAACGCCGTCTAGACGTTCCTCATCCGTAATATAATAAATGCTTTTTTAAGAGTTCATAGAACTTTCTTTAAAATACTATGATAGATCCTGTTTGAAATGAACTTGATAACCCTTTGGTGGCGAACAGGCGTTTGTGTGTTCAAATCTGGTTTTGATTGTATACCTTAATCAAAATATTTTTTTTTCGTTTCTTCTATAGTAAATAGATGCTCTTTTATGATTTCATAGAACTTTCTATAATATAATAGGTATTGATATAAATAAATACAATATGATTATAACTTGTTTTATTTTATGTATGTTCAAATTTAGTTTTGATTTTATACCTGAATTTATATTATTCGTTTTTTGTTGTTTCAAATGCTTTTTTAAGAGTTTATAGAACTTTCTATCCCCTATATATAATAGCGGATTTCTGTGTATCTGTGTGTCTGTCCGTTCGATGACGCTCGTGACTTTAAAACGAGCGTCGATACGATTATTTTTTTTGCGTCTATAAAATTATTCTTTATGCGTATATGGTCTTTATGTGTATACACTTAACGTATATAATATTATGCTTATGAAAACGTCTCTATTGACTTATGCAATACGTCGATTATTACGCAGTGGAAAAAATATTTGAATCTCCTATACAAGTATATAATCACCGACGACAGATAACAAATGAACTATTTTGATTTTATTAATTAAATATTAATTATTCAAATCGGGTACATATTTCGGTTTCACACAATCGGTTTTTCACATTTTATCGTTTTCCGTTTCTTAACAAATCCAAAGCCGATGTTATTAACATCGGGCCTATATACTAGTAATATAATAAGTCTTGATATAAATGAACACGATTTTGTTCCTTTAGTGGCAAAAGGATATGTATGAAAATTGTGGTTTTGTTTTTTACATGATTATTTTTTTTTTTAATTTCTTTTAGATGATTTTTTAAGAGTTTATAGAACTTTTTAGTCAAAATCAATATGATTAAACTTTAGTCGCAAACGGATATGCATATATGTTCAAATATATTTTTGATTGTATATCTAAATAAAAAATGTAATTTTTTGTTGCAAATATATAATTTTCGACGTATTTGCAAGTAACAATCCGATATACGTAATTAATTTAAAAAAAAAAATATATTGACGGGAATGTTTGAAATGTAATCACGATTTTTGATAAAAATAATAATCATCGTATATTCACAATAATCCTCTTTCTAAACACTTATTCAGAACAAGTCGAATGTTTTGTAATAAATAATTGCATTACGGTACATAAAATCGATAATAATATCGCGTATCATAGCTAAGCGTATTTATGGCCGCCGAAATCACTTCCGCGCCATATTAGTTAATTAATTAATTAATTAAACATCTGATTTGCCGAAGGTGGCGAACGGGTTCAACTTTAACCCTCGCAGACCCACCAGCCTAATAAATTGAATTAATTGAACGAGACCGCCATTTGTGTTCAGCACTAGATTATGTTATGTCATGGTGTAACATGCCCTAACATGGGATTTCTAGATGGGATTATGTGATTGTGCCATTTTCGAATTGCTTTTTTTTAATATTTTATCGGAATTCTAATTGTATTGTGTGTAGTTTAGAAATATTCAGCTTTATTCATAGCTAGTATATAGGCCCGATGTTAATAACATCGGCTGTGGTTTTGTTAAGAAACGGAAAACTATAAAGTGTGGAAACCCGATGGTGTGAACCCGAAATGTGTACCCGATTTGAATATTTAATATTCAATTAATAAAATCAAAATAGTTCATTTATTTGTTTGTGACATATAGGCTACCCGATGTCCGTACTCGATTTGAATATATTTAATATTTAATTAATAAAACCAGTTCATTTATTATTGTAACAATTACGACATATAGGCAAAGCCAATCCAGGCAGTAGGTAATAAGCATTATATTATAGACGTTAACTATAAAGACCATATTCGCGAAATAGTCGCGAGCGTCATCGAACAGACACACAGACACACAGAAATCCGCTATTATATATAGGGGATAAATTTAATTCATATTGAATGATTAATTTTTTGAGAAAAAGTAAAATTTAGATTACTTTTTGAAGAATCTAAAGTATAAAAAGGGAAAGGTTTCAATTATTGATTTTCTAAAATCGCCCCTATAACGTCGAACCTATCTTGACATTATAGGGGGAATTACTGTACATTTGAAACAAATTAAAAAAAAAAAGAATTCAAAAGCATTTAAAAAAAAATGACGTTATAGGGGGGACGCCACAAACGTTATAGGGGGGTTTACCGTATTATTAATTCCATTTAGAAACGCCCGAACTACGATTTACGAACGTATATTTTTGAATTTCCCGCCAAATCAAATTAACCCCCCCTCTCATCCCCCCGTTTCGGCCAGACTAAAATGGGGAATATCGCAAAAAGGGACACCGCCAAGATGGCCCCCGTTACGCGATCGGACACGCCGTAAATGGCCGCCGTCGTAAAAGATGGCCGCCGGGGAGGCTTTATTGCTGCGTAGTTGGGGCACTTTCCGCTTTTTACGGCCAAGGCGGAATTTCTGCGTTTCGCGCCAAAGTCGAATCATTTTTACGCTTGTGAATAATGCGGATGGGATTTTGCGCGATGATTTTTCGGATTTGCGGATTGTTTGTGTTTTTTTATTAGGTTTTGGTGTGGGGAACAGGGAACAATTTGATTTGTTTTTTTTAAATGAAAATATATGAAATATTATATTTATTATTTGCGTAGTTTTTTTTGTTTTGTTATGTTAAGGTTTCTAATTCGATTTTCTTTGAAATTATTCTAATATGGTATATTAGTAATTTTTTTTTAGATTTTGATGAGAAATTTTTATAAAATATTTCTTTATATTTAAAAAAAATGTAAACGTAAAACTCTAAAATATTTTACCATTTTAATATAAACAATTTTTATCGATATTATTCAGTGAATCTATATTCCCAAAAAAAATATATTTTCTCTAGTAAAAGTACGCTTTCACCAACCAAGTTGATAAAAATATGCTTTCACTAATAAAAAAAAAAATGCTTTCATTAATGAAGTTCGTATAAAATTTCCATTTTACTTCTAATACTTCACAAAAAAATGTAATATCTAATATTTTTTTTATAAATAGCAAAAATACAGATTTACTAATATATATTATAATAGTATTGTCTTCTTTCATAGTAAAAAAATCTGCGAAAGTAAATAGGGATAAATATGAATAAGGGTGAATATGAATAAGGTTGAATATGAATAAGATTGAAAATGCATAATGCTGAAAATGTATAAAGGTGAAAATGAATAGGGTTGAATATGAAAAGGGTGTATATGAATCGGGATTTCATATTTTATATTCAGAATATGAAATCCTAGTAAAAACATACTTTCACCTTTAATAAACTTTCATAACGACATATATACAAAAACAAAAAAAAAACAACAAAATTTCCAACAAACTTCACAAAAATAAAACACTTTCAAAACGCTCATAATTTTAAACATATCTCCAATTGTAATCTGAATCCAACGAATTTAAAATCCTCAATCACTTCATTACTCTCTCCCCAATAAAATAAAAAAAATCAACAACTTCTTCACGAAAAATCCAAAAAAAATCGTAAAACTCCGATTCATATTCGATCTGCAATAAATGGATTAAAATTAAATTTTCATCCGCTGGCTGAAAAAGCGCCAGAGCTGAAGAGACTCGTCCTGCTTTATTATTGAACCTTACCTACGTTGCAAAGTCGGATCTGAAATCCAATTAAGGGGAAGGATTTATATTTAAGTCTTTATCCTTCCTTATTGTACTAATAGTGTCCTTATATGCTTCTGTCTCGGAAAATAATGGGTTTTAATTCTTTTATGCTGCTGGATTCGGACCGTATTGTATGGAATATTCATTTTTTAAATGATTTATATTTGACCAATATATAATAGTGATCGTAAACGTAAACGTATTTTGTAATAAAAAATAGATGCATACATATGTTAGATACTCGCAATAGTCTGTAATGTATCAAGATTTTGATTTAAACAATCTTTTGGTCTTTGTCAGTTATTCTAATTTAGTAAGTAAATGAATGGACAGTAATTTGAAGATATTTAAAATTTTATTTGGACAATTCGTAAATATTTTGGGTTGCCGAATGACATTTCAGATTGAAAATATTTTAATATTTATATGGATTGTTTTAATATCAGTATTGTTTTTATTGAAAAAATGAAATTCAATATTTTATTTCATTTTTTATTGAAATTTATTAATTTTTTTTCTGTAACTGAGGAAAAAATGTTTACTTTAACAAACGAATTATTAGAGACATCTATATTTTATACTTATTATATAATAATATTAAATAAAGTTTTTCAAACCTTTTATTTACTAATCTATAATTCTTTATTGGACAAAACGAATCCAATCCATCAAAGATGAACCAAAGTCATATTCATACGATTCAAATTCAAACCGAAAACTTTTTCAACACCCCATCTTTTCTGAAACACTTCCGAAAACCAACTTATACAAAAGTCCAAAAAAAAAAAAACGTATTCGCTTTTTGGCCATGACGGATCCACAGCAGTCCCTTTCGACATTCGACTTCGGAAAATAAAAATAAACCGCAATATAAAACGGATACTTATCGAAACTAGCGCGCGAAACTGACCGCTTCCCCGTTTGGCCATATAAAACGGACCTCCGGCCATTGCCTGCGTACGGCAAAGTAGGAAAAAATCACACACACACACACACAATGTCATCTGTATGCTTCGTCTGTATCTGGTTGTGTGTTTTTTCTGCTTTTGGCGCGATAAAATCCGCGCCAAATTGAATTGCGCCGCCATCTTAACCGTTTCGGCCGTTTTCGAAGAAAAGCGCGCGCGTCCGATCTCATTATGGAAGTTTACGTCGTTAAAATGTGGAAATGTATATTTTCCAGTTTCGGGATCGACTTTACTACTAACGAAGTTCAACGGCAGCGTTCCGGAGTTTCAGGTGTGTCCAATTTGGGAGTTTCGTGTGGAAAAAAAAATACATACGTATAATATACAGTTCATCATTGGCATATGAGGGTTTTCCGAAGTGTTTTAAAGTTTTTTTTTTAATAAGATAAGTGTGAAATATATGGTGAGCGTAAAAAACTACATCAGATAAATTCGATACTGTAAATTTAAGCGAAATAGAAATATACACGTTTCTTGTGTTTTGGATTGATCGACTAGCTCAAGATACGCTTACGTTTTTGCTTACTTTTGCGCTTATGTTTAGGTTTACGTGTAAACGTGAAAACATAAGTAAGCATAATCTTACGTTTACACTTAAGTTCATGCTCACGCTTACGTTCATGCTTATGCTTACGTTGAAGCTTATGTTTACGCTTACGTTTGAACTTACGTTTAAGCTTACGTTTACACTTACTTTTTCGCATACGTTTATGCTTACAATTAAGCTTACGTTTACGCTTACATTTATGTTTGCGTTTACGCTTATGTTAACGTTTAAGTTTACGCTTATGTTTATATGTATGCTCACGCTTAATTTGTGCTTGATTTGCAAAATATTGAACCCAGAGTGTAAAATCTATGATAAAAATTATATTCCAACCCGATTTTCGATGACGATAAATATTATAATAATAATCGAATGAAATTACGCAATTAATATATAAATTAATCCGAGCAACGAAGACATGTTAGATACGGTATCACATGCAGTAACATATTAATTTTGTAACCTTTATGTACACGCGAGAACGAAATTGAACTCTTACACTTTGACTTAGAGGTGACTAAGCAATTTTAATTAGCATTCTAGCAAATGACTCGAAATATTACAAAACGGGTCGAACACAAGATTGCGTTTTATGTCAAAATTTAAATTAGAACGACTCTCCGGAGTTGGGCACTCATGCTTTAATGAGTTGTTAAAAGTGGGTTTTTCGGTTCGGTTCAATTTTCGGGCGGGAAAATGTCGCCTTTTCCAGCATTTGCAAAAAAAAAAAATCAGTTTTTTATGCGGGTTAATAGACTAACTTTGGCTGGGTATAGTTCATTTCGGAAGCTTTATTAAAGTGCGGTATTAAAAAGGTTAATTTATTAAATATTATCTTTTATCATATTAATGAATCATTATTTTTTATATGTACTGAATATAAGTTATTGTTACCGATGAAAAAATAGAATCGCATAAATCGAGAATGCGGATAAAAAGTGATTTTTCTTTTGCGGTTTTGTATAATGAGAATCTTTTTTTATTATATTCACGATGCGAGTTTTGATCGTTTTCTATCTGAAAGGGAAGATTTCTAGTCAAACTATGCAATAACTATGTGCCGAGAACTACGAACTATCAACTATTGAATTATCTGAAGAGCAAGAAATAGTGCAAAGTTTAATCTTAGTTCGTGTAAATTGAAAAGCAATTTTCCCACGAAGAAGCGATTAGAGTTATAGACTTGAATATTTTATGTACATGTTATATAAAGTTAATTGAATTTTCTAAATGTTTGAAGTTTGGGAAGAGTTAAATGATTGAAATGTAGTGCGAAGTTTTATTTATATTATTGTGTGGTTAATAAATAAATAAAATTTATTAAAAAGTACTTGATTTGGGTTGCTATAATAACTTGGAACAAGAATAGGAAACATTTTTTTTACTATACTTTTTTGAAAAAGTACTAAATATACATATTACATTAAAAAAATCGGTTTTTAGTTTTGTTTATATTATTGTGTGTTTGGTAAATAATAAAAGTTGATATTATTATTAAAAAGTATACAAAAAATTAAAATACTTGATTTGGATGACAGTAGGTAGACCAAATTTATCGTAATTTTCAATCATCGGTAATCTACCAGTTGTCGGTTTACTGGTAAATTAAATATTGTACAAAAACCGGAAAAAATAATGGAAAATAAAAAAAACAAAACCTGAAATTTTTTTTCAAAAATACTTTCCGAAAAAACAACATTTTTCAAAAAAATTCGGGATATATTTTTTTATATACCGGTAAATATTGAAAAAAAATACCGATAAATTACTGAACTGTTATTTGGTCACTTGCCGGTAAATCTATTTACCGATTTACCGGTAATGGTCACCCTATAGGTGACTAAAAGAAGTTGGAGAATGGATGTCAAACATTTTCTCATTCCGCAATAGAATAAGTTTCCAAAACTAAAAACAAATTGAAAAATTACTATACTAAATGCATATAATGAAAACATTTAGTTTTTTATATATAACATAACTTTCATTTTCATCAAACAATAAATTTTTGAAAAAAATAATTGAATGCGTCACAAATTAGAAATTATATTTCCAAATTTACCCTTAAAAATATTATGAAATCATTCTGAGACTCAACCCTTTATCTAAAAATTTCTATAAAGCACCTAAAATCCATTCCACTCAAAACACCATAAACAAAAGCTACCGCAAATACGTTACACATTGTAACATTACCGTTTCTTTCTACGCTCTCATTAAAAAAAACGGCAAAAAATCAAATGGTCAAAATCAAAAAAGTCAGAATTTTAATCATGTTTCGGTCAGAATTTTAATAAAAAACGGTCAGAATTTAAATCAAAAACGGTCAGAATAAAATGATGAATTTTCAGAATGAAATAATAAATGGTCAGAATTCAACAACAAAACGGTCAGAATAGGCTAGATTAGGTTAGGGTTCTTAATATTATTCTGACCATTAAATATAAATTCTGACAAACCCATTTAAAATTCTGACCATTAAATATTTGTTCTGACCTTTTTGATTAAAATTCTGACCAAAACATGATCAAAATTCTGACCTATGTCGAATAAATTCTGATAAATGGGATAAAAATTCTGACCAAAATCGTATTCAAATTCTGACCATTTAAATAGTAGCCTTAAAAAAACCTCACAAAATAGTAATTGCACGATTCCACAAACTGCGAAGCCGATCGGCTTCGAAAATTTCAGCTGAAACGAGCGACATATCTCAATTTGGCCAATCGGGTGGCTCGCAAGGCCGATTTTTAACCCGTTCGAGGCCCAACCGAGTAATTATCGGGCCGTCGTCAATCAGGCTGTGCGCGTTTGTCGACATTGCTGAAATGTCACGCCACAAATAATGGCCGATGTACGTGTGCGGGGGTTCAGTTGCGAAAGGCGCAACGGTGATTTTATTTTTTTAATAACAATTGTGTTCATTTTTATTTTTAATATTTTTTCATGATTATTTAATATGCAAAGGCGAAAAATTACATGTTCAGAACGGAATGACGGATTGTCAGAATAAAATAATAAATGGTCAGAATTTAGTAACGAAACGGTCAGAATAGGTTAGGGTTCTTAATGTGATTCTGACCATTTGATATTATATAAATTCTGACGAACCCAGCTAAAATTATGACCACTCAATATTTATTTTGACCTTTTTGGTTAAAATTCTGACCAATGTCGAATATATTCTGTTAAATGGGATGAAAATTCTGATCAAAATCGTGTTTAAATTCTGACCATTTAAAAAATAGGGTATGAGTTTCTGTGACAGCGATTGTGTAAACAACCGACATAATAGAAACTCAAATTTAAAAATAATTTTTCAGCGGTGCATAACCTGCAGTCCGACGATTTAATATTGAATTTTACATTTATAATATTAATTTTGGTTATAAATTAAATAAAACATGAAAAAATGATCTAATAGCTTACATCTTTTCAATGATATATTATTATACCTATGTCAATATTATGTCCGTAGGGCTGAAACACAACTTTGTATATGTAAGCGATTCCAAGCAATAAAGCTAGCCCGTGATACTGCGGTAACGTTGTATGGATTGACATTCGTAAGGGATAATGGTTCAAGCCATGGGGATGGCGAGGGTAAATTCCGTTTTTAACAACTACTCGATCGTTTCAACTTGGGTATTTAACCATTTGACTTGAAAATGAGAGTTTTATCTCTCATTGATGACACGATTTCAAAAAATGGTTTCGATTTCTCACTCTATCAATCGCCATACGAATAATTCCTATATTCTTATCTTTTACACCCTTTACGAAAGATCATCTGCTTTAAAAACCTTAATTTTTACGTTTTCTGAGAAGCGGTCAACCACAGGTACACGGCCAATCACTGGTGTCGTTACTTTATATGCTTATAAATATTAATTAGTAGTTCAAATCAAATTTGAAGTATCACGAAACAAATTTCGTTCAATGGAGAGTAAAAAACGGCCTGAATTTAAATTAAAAATAAATAAATTTAACTTTATCCGATTGAAAAGGATGAGATTTTTGATTCTATGGCCTCACACCCGAATTTTCGTGTATTTCAGCTGTCGTGTTACTAAAAGATTGATGCGACGCATCCTGAAAAGCAATTAAGCTTTATATTATAGAACCGGAAAAAAAATTGGCAAGATAATTGATTTCAAGTGCTTATCTAACAATGAGCATAATCCAAATACTAAATACGAGTTTTTAAATAAAAATAAAATAAAAACCATTTAAAGCACAATTTGAAAGATAATAATAGTAAAGTTTTCAATCAAATCGAAGTATTCTATGCTCTGAAAATTTTAGTCAAATATAACATATGTTTTTGAAAAATAGGGCAAATTACAAAACTCTATCATAACGAACATATATTACAGAGATTTAAGTATTTCGAAACGAGCTTTGCGAAAATCGAAAATTCGCTATGGCTAATATGTGAATTAGTGCAACTGTAATTATGCAAACTGAGTTAATTGTTCGCCATTGTAGCCTTTTCCAACTTTCGCCCTTTTGTGGATACAATTTGAAAGACATCTTATGAATAATTTCAAATTATATTATATCATATAAAAGAGTTTTTGAAATATGTTATATTATAATTAGAAAAGAGGTAAGTAACTTTATTTTTTTTTGAAAAAAGATATCCAAATTGAAAATAATAATTCTCATAACAAAAAAAGTATGTTTATTAAGAAAATTTCCGAGTTTAAGTGTATATGACAGTAAAAATAAGAGAATGTATTGATGTAAAAATTGTTCAATTGCGGTTTTTGATGTATGTAAAGACTTTGATCACTCTATACTTATATAATATTTGTTATGATTATATATGTTAATAACGATTAAACGGTAATGGGATAATTATGTGTATTGTTAATATTCCCGCCAATGCACCATTTAATACCAGGTAAGTATGAATTAAAACCGTTTTTCACTCCGACATCGATTCACCATAACTCCTTGGGTTATATGGTTCAGTATGGTTCTGGTATATGGTATATATAGCACTTACGATTCACGATGGTAGATTTTTACTTTTACAAAAGTTTATTTAAAATATGAAAACTCTAAAATACTAGAGACATGTTTAAACCGGTTTCACCGACCAGAACCGTACCGAACCATATAACCCAAGGTGTTATGGTGAATCGGTTTCGGAGTGAAAACCGGTTTTAATTCATACTTACCTGATAGTAAATGGTGCATTGGCGGGAATTACCGTTTAATCATTAGTTAACATATGTATATAATCATAACATATATTATACAAGTATAGAGTGATCAAATTCTTTACATACATCAAAAACAGCATCAACATTTTTTGTAACATTTATGGTCAACCATTGGTACGTTACTTTATAATATTTTTATTAATAATCGTTTAATGTAAAATTGGGAAACACTGTACTTCGATCGGAAATAACCAATTTATGAAATTATTTTTACTGCGATTCGAAATTTTGAAATTAATTTCATTGAAATTTTCGGAAATATTCAATTAATTTTTAAAATATATACATTCAACAAATCAAACATTAACTATGTTATTAACCCTTTCCGCTCGCGCGGAAAACCACAGTAGATATGCCGTCAACTCGGAGGAAAAAAAATTACGGTTTTTTGTAAAAATCACTAAAATTAATTATATTTAGCATGAATAACAATTAATATACATAACATAATTAGAA
>JAOXNN020218770.1:0-15759 GCA_028571205.2 Hydropsyche betteni
TGAAGGCATTACCTCGAGATTGAGTTGGGTAGTCTAGCGAATGTTCACCTGCGAAGGCGTCAGGTTCCTCGACACGTGCATCAGTTTGGAAGCAAGGATAGTTGGATAGGGGTTGCATCCATCTCGGAGGTAGCAGTATTGATGAGGTTGTGATCATGGGAGCGATAGAAATTCGGCTGCCATTGTTCAATCCTCCTAGTTGTGGCATGGACGAGGCACCTACGAGACCGCCCTTGTGTTTTGCTGCACTACGAAGTCGTTGATACTCATTTGGCCTTAAAACAGACCTGAACCCAAAGTGTGCATCACCAGTATCGCACGATTTGTCATGACATACCTTGGGGGACCTCCGACAGTCTATTGCCATCCTGAATGTAAGGTTATGTGCGAAGTAGTAGCTAGTTTTCCTCGCCTTGAATCTCATTCCATATTAATAAAAGCATAAATTAACAAAAAGTCGACATAAACTCATACGCACACCTATGCGAACCGTCACTAAATTTGAAAAGGAATAGTGATAGTGTCTGTAAGAGAAGATAAAAAAGCCTGTACGGGACCTCTTGCTTACTAGGCAAGTGCTCTCCAGGCTTTCGTACTCTCCAAAACTTTGATAAACATCAAGAGCCTATTCACTCGGGCATAATCAGCGTCTGTAGTTTTTAGGTAGGCTAGCGTTGACGTCAGAAATGTGTTAAATTGCCGTAGCCTGCTTGTATTTGCGAAGTGCTCTTATGTTTGCTAGTAAACTGCCTCAGTGGGTAGACAGTGCGGCAGGCTTCCTATGGATATCGGCTCTGTGGGCTATTCCAGTTCGCGCTAAGGATTCTGCTCGGAGCTATGCAGCTGCATGTCAGGGCTTGGTTGCGAAGCATTTGGTCCCTCGATCCAGGTCAGAAGGGCTTCTTCTTGCTCGTTAGAAACTCCCTCATCCTCAGAGCCTATCTTGTGAAATCGAGGCAGGGCAATCCCATGAACTGGCAGTCGATTCTCAATAGTTGGAGGTGCAGGGTTATCCCTGTTTTACCTAGGCTACCTTTGAGAAGGAGTTATGCTGTTGCGCTCCGGAACTCGTGCATAGTGAACCTTTCGTAGGTATGGGAGCTAGTTTGAGGAAGGGCTCCACACTCACGAAAAACAGTTTGGTGATATAGAATAGACAGATAACTGAAAGACCCCCTGAGCGAATGGTCCACCTATACCTCTAATAACCTCCATACCAATAAAGATCATAAAAGCGAAGAACACGAGTATTTTTTACTGATATGTAAGCTGAGGATTGTGAGTGTTAATTATTTTAGTTACAGGGCGGGTGCCTATTCAAGACTCAGCCTCCTCCTCCTTCTAGGCTTGCGCCAACCTTCACTTACCGAAGGGGGAGGATGGAAGGTACATATATTGAATCAAATTCAAAGCAGATCACGATATTTCTGTTCTTGGGAGGGCTTTAAGGAGGCTTTTCCGAGCAATGGATGAAATTTCGTTACCGAAGATCTCCAAGATTTCCAACTGAGTTAGTTTTTCAATTTCACTTGCCCCTCCATCCTCAATACTGTTTTTCTCTAAATACATCAAAATCTTACGTATATGCAACTATTTTAAACTAGTCATCCTCGCGAAGTATGTTGCACCTAAATCTCCAACTCTATTATTTCCTAAATATTTAGCATTCTCACCAATATACAACCTTCTCAGGTTGTTTAGTAGGGTTATTGCCTCAAGACCTTCTTTGCCTTCAATGAGATTATCATCTCAATAAACCCATGAATACATAGAGTTAATGTTTGCAATTTGGTTAGTTTAGAGACATGCTTGATTCCGTCTACGGTAATATTGTTGTGCGCTGAATAACTTCTACTCTCACCGAGGTTTATTGCTATTACATTGCCGAGCTTAGCAATTTACTTCAGTCCTTTATCACCAATACTGTTTTCCTCTATGTATTTATTATGCTCACCTATGTACAATTGAGTCAAGTTGGCCAGTTGTCCGATATGTGCCGCTCCTACTTCCCCAATAAAGTTTCTCCCTATATAAAAGCACTCTCACCTACGTACAACGATTTCAGATTCGTAAGCCTTCCGATAGACGCTCCCCCTTATATTTGGATATTATTTCCCGAGAGGTTTAGCATAATAAGGTTGTTTAAGAGTCCAATATAGATAGCTCCAGTGTCGCCTATTCTATTGTTCTCTTAGTAAGTTACATGCTTACCAAGGTCTAATTCTCTGAGACCTATCAGCCTTGACAAGTTGAAGGCTCCTTGCATGTCGATATTTAAGTTGCCTACCCATAGTATCTGTCTTACGCATTCTTAGTATTTGGAGACTCTACAGCCTGGCGATACACAACGTAAAGTTCTAGTGCTGTTGTTCCTCTGACTTAATGCCTATTTACCAACTGTTAATTCCTTCACTGACTCGAGGATCTTCCCCATCTTAGAAAAATCCAACGTCAACATTGTGTAGTTGATAATTGGCATATCTTCCTGCTTAAGTGGCTGTAAGTCGAGGGAGGCAGGGGAGGAGATCCATATTCGCCTATCAACAATTTTTCGGGGACTTTCTGGTTCCATAAATTGATAATTCTAATCGGAATAGTCTTAGGATTTGAGTTAATACTGACTCAAATTTCCTCAATTGGCGCTTTTATAGGTATGTTATGAATCTGTGGCACATATTCCACATAGAATCTATCAATGAGAAGCAGCTGTTTGTTAGAGCCTGTATCTGATGGCCTGGAAGATCCTAACTACTTTGCGAATATTTTATGTTCCTTGTAGGGTGTCGACCTCACTTCATCCCCTACATTCACTAAAAAGCAGCGCCATATCCTTTGCTTTAAATCTTGGGGCTTAGGATTATTGCCTCTTTCAGACAAACAACTTATAGAGTATGAGCATATGAATACTTAAAATGACGAAGCATCATTTGAGAGGAGTGAGTTTGCGGATATTGGGCTTTTTAGTTTCAGCGAACCTGGTCTCCACAATCTGCTTCTCCTTCTCCTTCTCCTTGAGCCTGTTTTCCAGTATTCCGTTCTCCTCCTACAGATACTCCAGCTTTTTTGTAAGCTACTCGATCTCTTTCTCGTGCTTTCTCTTCGCATTCTTCAACGCGGCTTCTGCGATGTCTCTCTTCTCCTTGAGCCGTTCCAAGTTCTCCTGAGTAGGTTCTAGCGACTCGTAGTTGTCCTTGGCTGATACTATCTCCTTTATCGACATGTGCTGTCTTAGTTAAATACCAAGTACTTTTTGGGCTACTTACGGAGGGATGATTCTTAATGGGCGTTCTTGCGTTACTTCCTTTGTTCCTTGAACTGCTAGAATGTTATGGGCTTTTCTCCATTCTGGTCACAGACCGCTCGGTACTTTTGTTCCAGTTACTCTATTTGTTTATGCTTTTTGGCCAATCCATCCTTCTTCTTGATTGAGTTCGTCTGCAGAGCGGACAGCAACTATTTCAGACCTCGTATTTCGTCAGCTAGCTTAGCCACTTTGCCTCCTCCACCCTCCTCACTCTGCTTATCCTTGCTCTCCAGCAGCTTCTCCTGTTTCCTTTTGAGGTTGGTCAGCTCCTTTATTTCTTCGTTTAGCTGCCTGATTTGCTGGTCCTTCTGCTTCACTACTTCCTCCAGACTAAACAGCTACTCAAGAGTATTAGCGTTGGCTTTGGAGGATGACCTCTTCGCCTCGGCCTTCAGCTCGTTGTGGTACTGTTTGAGTTTCGCTTTGGCGTTCTCCAGCTATTTCTCCAGTTGCTTCTCTATTTTCTACTCGTCGATCTGCACCAATCCTTGCTTAGTGTTGTTGACCTGCTTCGACAGTTTCTTATTTGCCATAGCCTACTTTAGCTCCCTCAGGTTGCTGTCCAATTTGCTATCCTGAGCCGTTAGCTTGTCAAGGGTTTATTGGCTTTGGGCAATCTCCACCTGCAGTTTCTAAACTGTGTTCATAATATTTATAACCAGCTTTGAGACATGAATTGAATATCATCACTAGTGGAAGGAATCCCTCCCTCGGAATAGTTCACTTTCAGAGAGGGAGGCTGAGGATTTTCGTTTGGTAAGCTTTTGGGGGGACTGCTCCCAGTCCTTGCTCAGATAATACTCTGGCTGTAGGTACTGCTTGAGTTCCAGCACCACGGTCTATATCTAGGACAACACTTCGAGGTCCAGCACAGTCTACTTGGGTTATTGTTTGGTTTTGTACTGGATCTCGGGTCCTCCAGAGTACAGCTATTTGAAGAACAACCACACGTAGTAGTTAACTATTCGGTAGTCCTCTCCTTTTTTGAGACCCGGCTTACACTTAGACTGGGTCTCCAGTAGCACTGAGTTGTTGATGGGGCCTGGTGGGGGCGCCCTCTTCACGAAGTAGTTGATTTACTTCTTGGCGTACAGATACTTCGTCCACTTGTTCAGCCAGAAGCACGATATCATACAGTGTTGACTGCACAAGTACTTATCTAGTTTGGTTACGAACTCCTTCTCAAGTTTCTTGCGTTTTGCCAGAGCAGCCAATTATTTGAAGCAGTTCTCACACTCTTTATTATTGAACATCCTGCCGCCGAACTTCTCTAATAGAGCTTCGTAGATCTCCCGAGGGATGTAGTTGGTGCGGCTGGACTTACTCTCAAATCGAGGCTTGCAGTTATAATGCTTACAGATGCGTTGATTTAGTAGGGGACCTGGCTCGAAGTTCTTGAGCTGTTCCAGCCAGAAGTCAGGAAGAGGGTACTCTGGCAAGATCTGTACCTCAACGTTCGATTTTATGTTATTGTAAAAATTCCTATCCCTATTCCGTATGGAGTAGCACAACATGTATGGTGCGTATGGTATGTACATACTCTTGGGGATTATTTGACAAGACTCGTTTTTGTACTCGTAGAGTTGGTTGTTCTTTGAGTTTCTGCTCACTGTCACATACTCGAGCTCATTCGTAATGCATATGGCTGAGACGAAGTTGTAGACTGTCTAGTTCTGGTAGCCTGCTTCTACGAATCCCGACAGGTCTAGGGAGGCTAGAGGAAAATCTACAGGGGTAGTATTGATGGTATAGCAGTCCTTATTAAGACGAGGCACCTGAATGAATAGTATTTTGGGCAGCTTGGCAAACTTAGCTTCCTGCTTCACCATAGTCTCTCTGCACTCCTCGCAGGTTCGGCTGAATAACTCCACATTTACTTCATGTCGGCAGTAGGTTCCAGCATCTTCATGAAGTTAAACATCAGCTCCAGAATGGTGATCTCCATATACTACTAACTGCTACCGAACACCCTATCGAACAAGCTCAGCCTCCTCTTCTTCTTAGGGGGAGATTCGTAACGGTGCCTATCAAATTCTTCAGAGATCTACTTGCTGACTCTTTTGGACTTGGGGATCTACAGCTTTAACCCCATGATCTGTCCATGCGAACGGGACTCAGCTTTGCACTTGGGGCACATCAATCTGTACTTAATTTCGGTCGAAAGAGGTCCTGTTATAGGCGAATACTATTTGTACATGTGGCGAGAGTTTCGGAGGATGGCCCATTCATCCTCAAGCAGTTACTCATTGGCTGTGGTTTCCATCGGCACCTAGAGCGTTTCGTAGTACTTAAACTCATCATGAAGGTTGTTGAGAATAAGCGAAAAGAATTAGAAAGGATCCTTCCTTCTGTATCCACGTAGCTTCGGTATTGATTTGTAAATGCTTTGCAAGAATTCCTACCCTAACCAAACAGCTACATCGATGGAAGTCACCTTGGAGCCTCCACTCCAGAGCTTCTTGATGATCTCGGCTAACTCCCATACAAACCTACACTCTATAACCCTTTACTTCTCATTATTGGAGCGCTCTGGGTTCAGCTTGCAGTGTTTTAGGATGTGCTTATAGTAAGGGATGTTACTGTAATATTGGATGACACTCGACAGAGCTAGAATGGAGGGCTTGCCAGATATCCCGCACAGCCCCTTACCGCTCCTTTTGTGTGCCTCAGAGTTTTCCAATGTTGTAATATCTATAACTAGCCTTCAGGGTACTCATGGCGACTGAGGCAGATTGCGGGTTTTTAGGGAGATACCTCTCCCTGAATTGAAGGGGGTCGATCGTCGCTCCGTAGGTCTTCACTTGCTCTCCGAGACTAAATCGAACACGGCCTACACTGTTAAAAGTCATAGATCTCGATTTTGCACTCAATGCATCGGATCTCAGCGTTATGGGGGTTGATAAACAAGCAGTGGCTTTTCTTTTTGGACTCTGCGTCACATACCCTTTACACTGCTGGTGCTCAAACATGTGCTTGAGTTTGTTAAGCTAACACGCGACATAGCCGCAGCTCTTCTGAATATGGAGGGAGTGTACCGAAAGGCAGATCCACACTTGTGGAGTGAGGGTGTGGCAGGCTTCACAAGCTATTTTGGCTGACCTATTGGGGAGGGTTTTGGGTAGCGTGAGCTGCATCATGTGATCGCAGTAGTGCATTTTCGTATAATTTTACCATAAATAGGCCTGTCGATTAAATCTAATTTGCAGTGGGTTGTAAGCGTTGAATTAGTGGGGTTTATGTTTTGTGTTATTATTTAAGGTCAATGGTCTCGATATAAAAACTTGGGTGGTTCGCAGACAACGCTCAAAAGGCTATCACTATTCGGATGAGCTCGGGAGTGGATAGGCTGAGATAATCCCTTAGAACTCCAATCAAATAGGTTAATCATGAAGCGGAGTAATAGCCTACTGCTATTGTGTATAAGATGGATGTCTAGAAGAATGCTGGGAGTAGTGAGGTAGCACCCCATTAGCTAATAGTAACTCCATTAAAGATGAGTATATTTAGACAACCAGAGTAGACCCATCTTCTATCGTCCTCAGGTAAGAATGCCCACAAACAAAGCATTAAAAACCAATTGCACAACTCAACAGTGAAACAGTTGCCAGAGATCAAAGTCCAGTCGAAGAATAGCAAATCGGTTCATCACGCCAAACCCTAAACACTGGTTAATGCGTAGTCAAGGAGAAAAAATCTTCTGGATCAGATAAATAAACTGGACAACCAGCTTAATACGATAAATATCGAGGTGGGGGAAGGTTTGCAGAACGACCCTTCGATTAGAGCTTTGGAGCTGGTGCGCAGAATGAACTAGGAAAGGAGGAAGCGTTCGGAGAAAGTCAAACTGGATTACGAGAGAGTAAGGAAATTACAGGAGGAGAGGGAGATCCAGAAGAGACTGGCACTGTAGGAGATAGAAACTGAAAGGTACATGAGAAAACTAGAGCTGGAGGAGTACGATAGGAAACAACGACTAAAAGCTTCGTACAGAAAAATCAAGGCCAGAGAGTAGGATATTAGAGGTATGGTTGAGGGTATGGTGTGGTAACTAGTAGATTCTGCAGTCAATATTGATAATGAAACTGAGCCAAATAACCTAAAAGGCTCAGGTTATCACCTCATTAGTTAAAACCAGCTTGAGAGTTCCTCTTTAGTGGATTCAGCAACAAATAGAAGAGATCTGAGAGTCTCGCTGGTCAAGACCTCAGGTTCCAAGTCTAAGAAGCTGCTGGGTAGGTAGCTACCCTAAATAATTCTGAAAGTCGACACCAGTAAACACGTATATCCAAAAACAGCCTTCAGAGAGAAGATATTAGAGTAGGAGCGTAAGAGAAGATAGATGGAGAGGGAGCTTGAATAGCAGAAGAGAAAGGTGGTCAGTATGCGTCGAAAGCATAACCTACCTGCTGTTAGAATAATTCGATAGCCTAGTATACTGAATCAGAAGCATAACAAACAGGCTGAGAAAAGTCCTGACGGGATGTCAAAATCTATGGTTTCGAAAACAGTCCAAACCGAGTAAAATGAGGAGTAAAGTGCATTCACATAACGAGTTGAGAATGGACAGCAAACATAGTTAAAAGAATAGCAGCTTGAGAGCCAGCGAGCCTCTCCTAACCGCAAGCGTAGAAACTTGAAGATCGCTCCAGTTGTAGAGCTGTAAATCAAATAGATTAGACAAGACCAAGCAGACAACCGTAGTGTGAAGAGTAAGAGTGAATCCGAACTATCGGTTGAGTACTAGATGCAATTTTTTAAGAGCAGCAACCCAATTAAGTAACCCTCGTTTGACGCTAACCAATAAATACCTCCGTTAGTCGGCATCTCCTAACAGCAGTAGTAATTCTAAAGAAAGCTAAGACACTAAATAGACTTTTGGAGGGACTTCACCGGGGAGCCTGCCGACTAATAGCGGGTAATCAGGAGGTGGGTGCTGGAAACTACCCAGCAAACCAGACAGTAGTAGCAATAGCAACTCAAATAACCAATTTATGACATATTCTCATGATAAAGTGCAGAGATCTCAATAGAAATTCGGGGACTTGCGCCTGCCCGGAACGTTATGGGAGAGCCGTCTGTCCATGTAGACGTCCTTAGTTTTCTTAAGCTTTAGGAAGTTCTTTTTCTTTGAATCATTATGATTCTACTCCCTTGTTGGAATTTACTTGGGCGAATGCTGGGGTTCGTGCTGTTCACTCTAGAGTAGTTATGATGGGAGGTCTTACTACTCGAAGCGGAGAGCTGGGAAACGGGTTTGAGTGAGCCCCATAGCATAAACAACACTTCCGTCTGAGGATTCAGCAGCAGGGAGTCCAAAGTTTTATTGGACGCTACTGGAATTATCTTCTATTCTGCCAGTGCGGTTGAGCTGAGATCTTTACTTTTTGGGTTTACTGAAGGTGGAGTTTCTTCGTTTGGGCACTTCCGTTTCACAGTTTTTGAACCCAAGATAGAGATCGTCGACTGGGGTGTTTTTGGATTTACCTACCTTGTGTTTCCTCACCCTAGAGTTAATCTGTCCAAGCCTCGCAGTTTCCTTGATAGAATGATCTTCGTTTGTATCAGTAGCTATTATTATGGGAATATTATTCACTGTAGACTTATCGAACTCTTCATTCTCTATTAGGTTTGATATTTGGGATTAGGGGGTTGCAGCGATAGGCTGTGCTATTATGGGTGGGGTTGGCTATTTTATTATAGTAACATCAGCTGGTTATTTTATTGAATTGGCATCAGCCTAGGGAGGGTTGGTAATTGATGGTTGGATTATCACTGGTTTCTTGTTTATAGGTGGCATGGCTGGTCTTTAGGTGGCTGTAGCCCTCTTGTCTTTCTATTTGGAAACTGATGAGCGAACTGGTCGATGAGTGGAACTAACTTTGGTGTTGGGAATATCCTTCTTAGGAGGGCTGGGCTTCCTTGAATTGTTGAGTTTAGTGGGAACTTATTTGCGGCTTTTGATGGATTTGGAGGGGCTGTTTGAAGGTGGAGACCTCATTCCAGTGGGCTGCTCGATGACTGATGGTGGTTTATCCTCGATCCTTAACAGACTGATTTTGATAGGCTCCTCTAGTTCGGGTATGTTCTCCTGTTAAGTGATGATCTGCTGCATGGATGGGTTGTGTTTGTTGAGGATATCAGCCTCCTCTAAAGGTTTGGATCGATCAGAGTACTTGCTGAAGTAACCCTCCTACTTCTTGACGTCAATAGCGGAGAATATGACTGAGAGTAGCCCTATGATGATAAGTTCGATAGCCAGGTAGTAGATTTGGCTGGCTGCCCCATCCCTAATGAAGAACCCACTGACTATGAAGGTGATGAGGGTGAATGTAAGAAAGTGTACCCCAGAGAAGATATTGGTGAGGGGTAGGGGGCTCTGGTTGAAAGTTGCACTGAAGTATTACCGACCGAGCAGCCTACTGTACAACAGTCTGAAGAGTTTGAAGCTGCAGATTAGGCTTAGAGATAGGATGGTGTAGAGGCTTACCTTGTTTTTTAGTGAGTGATTTCGCCACTCTACTAGTTTCTAGTCATTATGCAGGTAGTTGCAGTAGAGGGAGAAGCCTACTATGTTGAGGGTGTACTGACAGATTAGAGCTACTACTCCCAGTATTATTGGTGTACTCCACAGTTAATAGCTGACTTTAGTGTAGATTATTATGGTTAGGAGGCAGTATACCTCCGCCAGTCCAGTAACAGATACGACGGCAGTAATAGGATCACTTGTAGGTTCAGTATACTTCGAACCAATAATCAAAGCTCCGAACACAGCAGCAGCGATCAGGAATGGGAAGTAGGCTGTAGTGGAGATCGCAACTGATTCGCATTTCTTGTTGACAGTATCGAATATTATTCCGTTAGTGCAGGATTGACAGTTATCGATAGCAGTGCATAGGGAACAACCAGTCATACAGGATTAGCATGTAGTGTTGGATAGGTAGGTGGCTGTTGGACATTAGCTTACGCAGGTCATTGCCAATCGATGGTACAGAGGGGTACTGACAGTCTGGAAACAACTGAGACACTTATTGGGTTATCCAGACTAACAGTCTAGGCACTTCATATTGCAGTAAGGGGTTAGCCTGATAGTATTGTTGGTTGTGATGATGGTGGATGTTTTGTTGTAGAACCCTATCAGCTGGAGGTCCATCGATTGGAAGTAGCCTAGCTGTATGGTCAGCTTTATGGTAGCGTTGTTTGAGAAGTTGGTTAAGGAGTATTTTGAAGTTGAATTGGTGGTGGTGCAGATGGAACTAGGAACCAGGCTGGTACAGTTTGAGATATTGTAGAAGGTGTGGTTGTCAGGGAATTGGAGCACCAGGTCGATGGAACCACTCCCATCTAGGAGGGAGTATGGGGAAGCGATGCTCATTGTTATGATATTGCTCTTCATAAGTTTTAGAGGGTCGTAAGTAAGGCTTAATGAGTTGGCAGTCAGACCTAGATTGAAGGATTGAATGTGACTTAGCGATCCCTTAATAATAGTCCTAAATACTATGGGATAGGATGAGGTGGTGGTGTCGTAGTACTAGGAGCTACGGAAACCCATTTAGAAGGATACATTGGTACTGTTAAACCCAGTAACGAACAACATACTAATATTGATAGTAGCTGAGGTATTATCTATTGTATATGTTTGCAGGGCCTACAATCCTGACACTCCTTTAATAGAGAACCCAGTAAGCCAGTATCTATTTGGAAAGGTAATTGACAAGATATCCCCATTAGAATGTAGTGCCCCGAATGTAATATTTACAGTAGTAGTAACATTTTAGCCTGTTTTTACTGATGTAGGCGATAGACTCAGATTTGGGAAAGCTCTCGTACTGTTGGTATCAGGATAGTATAGTCCCATAGTATTGGCATGGATGTTTCCAGCGGCATTCCGAATAGAAATCTGTGGTAGTGCCTAGTTTGTAGTAATTGCTACTGGATTGGTCCTACTCAGCGAAATTGATACCGAAGCCAAATTAGCCCCAACAGTATATTCCCATCCACTATTGATAAAACTGAAAGAGTCAGCTGTGCCTAGTGTAACAGCCGAAGTAGAGCTATTGAGTTCGAATCTGATAATCTAGGTGACTTGTATATTGATGGTTATGTTTATGGTTACGATGGAGCTTTCTCCGGCGATCTGATTGGTGCTGGTTATTATTGCGTTAGTTATAGATATGGGTAGGAGTTTGATTGGGAATAACTGGGAATCTATTAGTTTGCTGATAGGGTCACCAGAAAGGTAGGAGTAAGTGGAGATGTTAATGGAGTAGGTGTCGCTGTAACGAGGGTTGGTAATGTTTAAGATACTTAGTGTAAATTTGGCTCCGGCTGATTGCTGACCGATATTCACTCTTCGAGCGAGTGCTGTAGATCCAGGGTTACAAATTACCGTCTTACGAGTACTAGGATCGATACATTTTGTGACGGAGTCCAGTACAAAGCCAGCTGGAAAGAGCACTTAGTAGTAGGCTGAGTTGCTTAGACTGTTGCTAGTTGTAAAGTTTAGAGTTAGGTCAGAGTACGCTTATACTGTAATTGAGGTGGGTTATAGAGTAGGAGAAGTGAGGGGATGGGGAGTTAGCAGAACACTGAGAAGACCATTCTATATTTAATAGGGAACCCCTGTAGAATTATCGATGGTGGTGATATTGAACCAGACTGTCCGAACGTAGGAAGGGTTGGTCACTAGCAGAGAGGGTATAGTCCACTGAATAGAGGAAGAGTTGACTGTAGTATTAGTGAATGCATCAGCATAGAATAATCCGCTATGTGTGGTACCATTGTACGATAGTGTTAGGTTGCTGTCGTAGGCTACCTTTATTCTAGTGCAGCTCATACTGAACACCCTACTAACGAACTGTAGTGAGAAGTTGGAGGTTTTGCCTATTGTTAGATTGTAGGTTGAAGAGTAACTGACTGTTAGAGATGTTGCTGCTTTATCTGCCTTTAAAGAGGCAGTGCTGGTAAGATAAGTTATGTAAGTAGAGGTTGAGTTTTAGAGAAGCTAAACTGTTACGATGTAGGGTGCTGTTGTGGAAGGGCATTTCACTCCAGTTATGTAAATGGTGGTGGAGTTGGCAGCAGCTGGTAACAGGCTCTGTATCATGATTGAACTAGTGCCTTGAGAGGTTTGTAACTGGCAGTTGCTAGTGGATGTCGTAGCCTTAAACTAAATGATGGAATGTTACATTAGAGCATGAAACAGTTCCATCGTTCCAGCCCTGACTTGTAGAGTTACGGATCCACAGTGGGAAACCAATCTTCATTATAGTATTGTTAGCAATAGACCCAGTCAACTGCATTCCTAATGTATACGAGCAGTTGCTAGCTCCCACTGTTGTAGGTACGACGGTAAGAGTTGTTGTGGCAATCTGTCTACTTATGTTAATTATTAGATTTGTGCTGTTGGAGGACCCGTTAGCATATTTGACAATTATTCTGTATTTGGACTGGTAAGTACATAGCTAGGTAACTGCCTTAATTTAAAGGGTTAGTTGCATACCACTTACAAGTGCTACTATTCCAACATTAGACCGTTGTGTCTTTGCTGCTACAATTAGGTCCGGTGACAATCGAGGTCCAACCAATAATATTAACTGTAGTGGAAAAGCCTGAAAAGTCTGTTAATCCGGTGAAGGAGAGGTTAAAAGTTGCGTTGGCAGATGACACATAGTTGTCGAGTGTGAGAGTGACGTTGACACTGGAAGCTAATTTAAGTAATCGGTTACCTGCCACTGCCAGTAACAATAATGCGAAGTAATTCATTCAGTTCAGTAATTATTTATTAGGATAACTTAGCTATGGCTGATTAAGGGGACTTATTTAGATTTCAAGGCAGGAGGTCCAATTTAGATCGATATTGATGGGGGCTATTCGATAAACTGATTACAACCCACTATATTTTATGCCTTCATTAATCATTATCAAAGCTTTGCTTGAAGCACCTCTCCATAGTATGGCTTCTAATTATACTTGACGTAGTCACCAGCGATAGGAGTGTGAAGGGCGTGAATAGGAACATTCAAGCTGTTGATGATGGTATCGATGGACTGGGCTGCATCTCGAATAAGCTATCTGTATTTCTCTCTCAGGTGCTTGGCAGCTTCAACGCTTATGGCCTCTTCAACCAGGAAAAAGCTCAGGTTGTTCAGGATAATTTCGATACCGTAGATCTTGAAGTGGGTTGAGAGGATTCGCTTGTATTCTGGGTTTTGAAGTTTGGTGTTAACTGCCAGGATTGACTGCTCCATCGCAATCCTCTCACCATAGCTAGTAGCTAAGTCTTGCATTTAGTCTGAAACATGCTTCATGAGGATATCGTAAGGGCTCTTTCCTTTGCCTCGCAGATCCGTCATTTTATTGACTAGGGTGTTGTAAAGAGTGACCTACCTCATTCTAAGCAGATTTTGGATGGTCTCCAGTTGGCAGAGGTTGTGCACGCAGGTAATCGTTGCTTTATTAAACTCTGGTAGTTTGGATAACCCCTTAGCAACATTAGTAAGCATGTCCTTCACAATCTTTACCATCAGCACTCTGTTATCGCCTTCGGCAGTCATAGCTGCATGAGCACCCGCTATTGCTTCTCCGAATCTGTTGGCACTCAGAAATCCTTGTCCTCCACAACGTTCTCGCATAGTAGCTGCGCTCTTCTCTCCGTGCCATCCAATAAGAGTTTTGTCGATGCAGCAGATGCTTAGAAGCTCATGTTCATATCCTTTTGGATTCTTAAATACAGATTTGCTGAAATTATGGAGCATGTTCAAAGCGAGCAATCTCGATATCAGAGGAATCAACGAGTTCTGTTGTAGCTGGTACTCCATAATAGGAGTTTAAGATTTCCCGTTCTCACTCACTGCGAGTCTCTGTTGAGCGTATTTGATCGTTATGTATGAGGTAGCTTTCGCTGCTCCAAAACACATGGAAGCTATGCATAATCTCCCCGATAGAAGTCTCTCAGTAACTTTGAAGAACCTCTGTTGGATGCCTTTAATATCGCTCTTAAACTGACCTTGTTAGTTGACGTCTCCGTACTTGTTCAGCATATTTACTCTTGGGATTCTAACATTATGGAATTTAAGAGCAGCATTGTCCACTCCATTTAACCCAAGCTTATATCCCATATCTTAAATATCGACGCCTGGCAACTTTTTGAGGGTTTTATCCCTGATCGGTACAACAAACGCATTAACCCCCTCATTCTTCCCTTTCACAATAGTCTGGCCGAACACCAGCGCATAGTTAGCATGGACGGCACCATTCGTAATCCAGTATTTTTGAGAGAGGGTAGTGGGGCTGTTCACTACAAACTCCTGAGTTTTGTCGTCGTAGGTGACAGTCGTTTCCATTTGGACCGCATTATTACCGTAACCTAATTCAGTAAGGCAAAAGCACCCTGTGATATCGAGCTTGTCGATAAGAGGGAACAGGAACTTATGACGATCAGTGTGAAGGGCTGCGATGGTTCCCCCTGAGTAAAACTCAAATTACCAAAAAGATTATAATGCACTGTAAACTTGGTGGTTGTGGAGGGAGATACTGCGCCAATGTTTTCATGGGCAGTGAAGATATTTGTTGGATCAGTGAAGAAATCAGTAACAGAGACGACGCCACTCTTGGAAACTGCTCGAAGTTGAGCCATCGAGTGCTCTCTCATTTAGTCAAGGGGGTAGTTGTACCGTGGGATCCAGACAGGGTCTTTAAAGATCTAAAACCACTTCTGCCTCTTATCTGGTTGATCGTGAAAGAACAACTTTTCAAGTTCATTCATGATATTTAAGTAATTACGTCACTTGTTTGATTTCAGTTTAATTTTAAGACATGATAGTAATCTAATAGAAGTTAGAAACTGTTTCGTGGCTCATAGGCTCCTAAATATTGATTTAAATTAATTTTTAATCAATCAGCATAGTATTTTTATATGTTGGATCACCCTAGCAAAGCGACAATCCAGCAAATGATATTGTATTCATCCCTCGACAAATATACTCTAAACGATATCCACACAGACCATACATCAAGCAGCCGACTGGATAATAATAATCTATTTTAAGGCGATCAGTAATAAATTTTTATATTTGGTAGAGTTGCATTCAGTATTTAACAAGCAGTTTACGGAATATTATTGTTCCCTAAATAACTCGCATGTTTACCGAGATGTAGGGTTGCTAGGTTCGTTAATCTTGCGATGTGTGCTGCCCCTTACGCTCCGATTTTGTTGCTGTCTTAATAACTCGTATGCTTACCGAGATGTAGGGTTGTTAGGCTCGTTAATCTTGCGATGTGTGCTGCTCCTTGATCTCCGATGCTGTTATACCCTGAGTAACTCGCATGCTTACCCAGCTACAACTATCTGAGGCCCACCAGCCTCGAACTATTGACTGCTCCCTGCACACCAATCTTTAATCTATCTGCATAGTCTTCCCCTTACTTAAGTTTAATCTTCGGAGACCCTCCAGTCT